>MU865967.1:18123-271412 GCA_033296975.1 Podospora aff. communis PSN243 | reverse complement strand
TAAAGTGGCGCCTGTGGCTGCAGTGTACCTAAAGCTCTCTTTGCTCACTGTAAGCCCTGTAAATACAGGGCTTCTCTAGTGCTCTCAGAGGCTAGGATTTAACAGTAATATCAGTGTTTTTAAATACAACCCCCTGGTTTTTATAAGTCAAAGCTATTATTATATAGATTATCAAGATTTTACAGGTTTTATAGTACTAGATTAACACAGTATAAGTAATTAACTGTATAAGAGTTTATTAATAATACGGCTTATATATTAACTAAATACGATAATGAAAATATCTTTACGATACGTATTACAGCTATAAGGATTATTTATAGATAAGAAAGAAAAATATTATAATATAAAGGGCGATAACCTTTTATGTAAAGTTTAAAATTAACACGGCTTTTAGGCTATAAGTTAAAGTAACGGATCAACGGTAAAAGAATTTACAAAACAGTGCGATAATGTAATTAAGAAGGTAATTGTTAAGTAAAAAGAGTATTTTACTGGTTACCCTGGTTTTTTTTCGCAAACGTCAGGTTTTGGCGTTTTAAAACAACTTTTTTAATTTCTACAGCCGTAATAAGTATTATAAAAGTACGTTATTATATTTAGTTAATACATAAGATTTATTACTAATAAGTCCCTTTATTACTAATATTATATACTGGTATTATTTTACAGCCGGACTGTTAATATGTAAAATAAAGAAAAATACGTTTAAAGCTGCAATTAAGCTGGAATATTATTTATATAGTTTAAAGAAGGAACTGAAAAATTTAAAAAAGACTTAATAAAGAGGATTAAGTAACTTTTTTCAAGACTGTAAAAATGTACCAGAGGTTAATATATACGTAAATCGTGTGTGTAAAATCGTAAAAATGGTTTATAATTTACTTAATCTGTATAATAACGGCTTTGAGTAAAAGGGTAAGGGCCACGTAGGTATGGAGTTATTGTAAAAGAGTAAAAAACCCATAGCTGCAAATGGAACGATTTTATAGGGCTAAGAATAAAGGGCAGAGCTAGGTATGCCCGGATATTTAATTTATTAAATTAATTATTAATTCATTAATTGTGGTTTTTTAATCAATAACAAAGATACTCTGGGGAGAGTGGAAATACGCAATACAAGCCTACTGTTATAATTAAGTAATTGTATTAAGTAGTGTAGTATGTCTTAATAAAAGAGAAACCTTTCCACACTACATAGCAAAAACCTAAAGCTTAATACACATATATACAAACTATCTGTAAATAATCAGTACTTTTAAATTAAATCTATATACGGCTTAATACCACATAAGCCACTTCGTAACTTTTATACCTATTACACCTTTATAACCTTACGTGCTATAAAATTCCTGTATTAAATACTAGCTTTAGGGAAAAACTTTACTAAACCTACTAAAGGGATTTATCGGTTAAAAAGATCTTTACTAGCTATTTTTACTATTAAATAAATTACTAAAATTACCTTATAAATTTTAATATCTGTTAAAAACTTTAGTTTATAAGTTAAACAGCTAACTCTCCTTTTTACGACATATAGGCTAAACCTTTATTAAAAGAGCTTTTTTAAATAGCTTTTTGGGGAAGCAATATCTATATTACAGTTATAAATACACATTATTATTAGGTTAAAACTCGATTTTTCATGTTAAAAATCGTATTATTACTTAACGTATATTACAGTAAAATTTATAACCAAGTAAGCTTTTTAACAAATATACTCTTTTAAAATAAAAAGCTTTAAGGCTTTAATACTATTACTGGTTTTTCCTAAAGTATCTAAAGCTCTGGTTAATTTTATACTGAAAAGTTACTTATATAATATAATCATAAGTAAATCGATTTTAAATGAAAGTTATTTAAGCTTTATTATAGTAAAGGTATTAACTTTACGTAATTTAACATAAAGTTATTATAAACGTAAAATTAAATAGTAATTTTAACAGTTTAGTTTTTTTCATTTAACTAGTTTATTTACCTATAAGTGGTATATTATAATAATTAATAACTTAATAGTTAAGCTTTTTTATAAGTATTTTCAAAAATTTAAGGTAAACTTTATATTTTAATCAGAAATTATTTTATACGGAACATCTTAATCGATAAAATGTAATTGTTAAAGAAAAATTGATGTTTATTTTTTTACTATATATTTACTGTTTTTAAGGATAAAAAGAGTTTTTTTTGAATTAACTTATAGGTTACTGTTAGTAAGGTGTTATAGTAATCGTACTTTAATATTTACTAGATTGTTTTTCTCGGTAAGACTTTAAATAGGTTAACTATAAAATTTATAGCTACTACTTATATTAATAGGTTATTATTAGGCTAAATAAGTTAATAGTTATTATATAAAAGCTTATAATTAATAGTGTTTACCGTATATAAAAGATATTGTTTAGAGTAAGTATTAATATATTTAATTTTATAATTAATTAAATACCTATATAAGTTATATAATAGTTTCTCACGTTTTATGTGATTTTTAAAATTATATATTACTTTTAGTACTGTTTTAAGTATTTCTTTAGGCATATATAGGCTTTTCGATTTATTTAATTAAATATTATATAAAAAACTGTTATTTATAACGATAAAAAGATAACCGGTACGATAAAAAACTTTATCGTCTTTAATAATTAGCTTTACACAGATTTGACCTAAAATCTTAAAGTATTTAAAATTATTAATATAACTATCGATAAAATCACCTAATATGTTTTTATTTATCTTAGCTTCAGTAAAAGCAAACTATATATTATTTAGTATTAAAGTACTGTTTAAATATTTTAATAAGCCTTTTACTACTATTAAGTGGTTGAAGGTGTTAGGGATTAGGTTTTTCTTTTTAAAAAAGTATATAGCTTTAAGGTTAAATTATTAAAAATAAATGAATATATTAATAAGCCTTTTATTACCCTTATTAATCGATACAGTACGTAAGTTAATTTACTTAATAATACCTTTAACAATTAAGTAATTAATAAGGTAAATTATTAGCTTTTTAAAGAATAAACTATAGTATAAAATCTTTTAATAGCCTAGATAAAATATATAACCTTTCTTTAACTTAAACAGATTGTAATTAAGCTTTAACTGTATTAGATACTAATTGAGAAATATAATTAGTTATATTTAATTCACTAAGATATTTATTCCCACCTTTTAAATATACTTTAACTTATAGTAAAAAATTATCACTTTAAAACCGTATTATAATAAACTGTCGATTTAAGTAAATAATTAGCAGTTAAGGTTATAATAGTGAAAAATATTGGGATTTTCCTTATAAATTGTAAATCATATCACAGCTTAAACCTTTTTTTTAAATAAAGTAAGGTTAAATTTCGTACATTTAGTAAAAGTAATCCGTTAATTTACGTTACTGGGTTATTAAACCTTCGTCTTATAACATTTTATTGGTAATTTAACCTTAAGGATGTTTCTGTAAAGGCTTTATAATCTTACTATAATATAGCATAAAGTAACGTAAAAAACCATTATCTTTTAAATATAATTTTAAACTTTTCAGGTAATTAAAAAACTTTAAGTTTTTAAAAACTACTATATAGTTAGCCATTATCGTAAAGCTTAATCCATTTACGTAAAATCTAAGAAGCTTTACGTTTAGATATCCTATAAATAACCAAAAGGGGAAAATAACGATTCTATTAATAAAAACTCTGTAGTAATTAATAGAAGTTAGTAATAACTTATTTATAAACCTCTAATAATGAGTTGAAAAGTTCTAAAATCTTATTAAAGTATCTGTAAATTTTTCCAGCCCTTTGGGATTAATAAATGTAAAGCGGTTTTTATATAAAGGGTAAATGTTAGATTAATAAAAAAAATATAACGTTTATTACTGTAATACAAGTCTTTTCCCATAACGGGTTAATAATTATATAGTTAAAATTACGTAAATTTACTATAATACAGGCCTTTTATTTACTGTAAACGGTTTATTATATTATAAACATTAGGTAAGTAAAAAATGTTAATTTATTTACCTATTAAAATTAACCTTCTTTCTATATAAGGTTAAAGGTTTTATTAAAAACCTTCCGATTCTTTTCATTAAATAAGTATATATAACTATTAACTTAACGATTTTATTAATTATTTACTAAAGGAAGTTTCATACGTTAATCATTAAATACATTAATTAGGCCTTTACTAATTTATAATTATAATACGCTTTTAACAATTTATTTTAAACAGTTTATAATCTTTTTATTTACAGTATATATTTAAACTTTAGACTTAATAATACACTTAGGTAAATTTGCCTAAGTGTTTTTTTAAATAAGGGAATATAAACAGCTCGATTAATTCGTTTATATTTTCGTTTATTCTTACCGTTAATGACAAATCTACGTTAAAATCTAGCTTTACTTTTCACCTGTTAAAGGGTAATAAAGGAAAAGCTTTTTCTACACTTTATATAATATTAAAGACCAGGTTGAAGAATAAAAAAAAATTGAAGAAAAAAAAAACTAAAAGAATTAAAAAAAAGTAAAAAAGGTAAAAAAATTAAAATTACCTACTAACTTTAGTTATAGAACTGTAAGCGCTTACTTTAACTGTACTTTTATAATTACCACTTATATAATAGGGTTTATTTTAAATTCCTGTTAAAAAAATAAAGCTGGTAAACTTATTATATAATTACTATAATAAACCTTAGACTTAAGTGTAAGAGTTAAATGTTTTATTATAACCTTTTTACTTAATAAGTTAACGGTTAATGTTAAGGTTTATAGTATTAGGACTTTAATATTATTAAGGTAAAAACCATTTAGTAAATTTAAAGCTAATCCGGGTAATATAATAAAAGGTAAAGCAGCTTTCGAGCTGATTACTGTTAAAAACATTTACATAATAAAAAGATTATTAGTATTAAGTAATGTTAAAATCGCAGATAGTATAGTTATAAATACCAGATTAGTTACGATATTAAAACCTATTATTATAGTTTTAACAGTGTTTTTCCAGGTGGTAGTAAAGTATCTGTTATCTGTAAATTTTTCGATTTTTCTAGCTATTAAGCCTTTATTTACGGTAATAACGCTTTTAATGGTGGTTTAAAATAGTGTTACTTTTAAAGTTTTAACATTTATTACCGTATTTATAACGGTATTATATTTAATTAAAAAAGCTAATAACTGATTTAAAAAAAAGGGCTTATATTTAACTGGGATATATACCTTTTATTTGGGAAATAAGGTTACTTTACGTATTATTTTAGCTTTACGTATGTAAGGCTTTATCTGTATTATTATAGTACAAGGGAAAAATAGGCTGATTTTAGTAGGATTATACACGTAAGTTAAGTAGTTAATATTAGTTTTATAAGGGTTAAGCTAATTATTTTTAGAAAGGACGATAATATTAAAGTTATTTACTATTTAAGCTTTTTTTATAAACTTAATAAGCTTTAACTAACCGTTTTCTCTGTATTTAAGTTCTTAAAACTTAAAAATAACCTATTTATTTATATTATTAATATTTAGTAAAACACCTTTAATAGTATCATTATATTTTTTGATAAAGTATGTAGTTTTTTTTAAAAACTCGTAGTTAATAAAAAAGCGGTTAATACTTAAATTAGCTCTGATTTTAATACTTTTACCCTTTAGTTTAACTTAGATTAAGGTTTTGATATATCATTAAGTAAAAAATGGATTATTATTAGCTTTTTCCACTAAATTAAGCAGTACTTTAGCTATTTTTAAAAAAAAACAGTACTGTTTAGTAAAGGTAAAGGTTTTTACCTTGTATATTTAACTTACTTAATTTTTTTCACACCCTTTATAATAGCTTTTTAAATATTAGGACCTTTATAAGTAATTTCCTTTTTTATATGTTTACAGAACTTAAAATACTTAAAAAACTTACTTTAAGACTTAAAAAGCTAATTGCAGTACTTATACGTATACTGGTAAAAACTGGTTAAAAAAAGCTCTTTAACACCTTTTATTTAAATAACCTTTAATAAGGTATTTTTTAATATACCTTTTTTTTAACTTTACGGTTTAAAATTAAATATAATATTTATAATAAGTAAAATAGCGATTAATAATAATGTAAACGATAATAATGTTATAATTATCAGGTTTAAACTTTTTTCCTAAATTAAACTCTTTTTTACTTTTTAGTTTTTTAAACTTATCGTTTTCTAAATTATCAGCTTCTTTAGTAAAGTAAATCTTATTTATATCTGTTTTACAATCTTTATTATCTTTTTAGCTTTTAAACTTAAAATTCCTTTTTTTATGCTTATAATTACGGTGTTTAAAGTTACGATTTTTATAATTTTAATTATAAGTTTTACCTAATTTACTGTCTTAGTTATAGGTTTTACCTGGTTTATTATCGTTTTTATTTTTAAAGGTCTTCTAACCATAAAGGTATTTATCTTAAGTGGTACTAACTAATAATAACTGTATTACTTTTACGATTTAAGAATATTTATTAAGTGTTTTAAATTCTTTAAAGGTATAAAGGTAAGGTTTAATTAATCTTTAAATTAAATTAAGTTTAAAGAACGTTAACAGTATTAAATTAATTAAAATTATTATCACTAAAAATACATATATTACAGGTAAAATGTATCCTTTTTATAAAGTGGCGTTTTACTGTGAAGTTCTTTTTAAGTATATTAAAAAGGTTAACCTTACATTTTATGAAGTTTTTAGTCGATACGGTTAGATTAGGGGGAAATTTATCTTTTAATATAATTAGTATAAACTTGGGGCTTTTTTACCTTAACTAGGTGTGTCTTTAACTTAGAAATTGGGTAATTTATTAAGAAGTAGTAAGCCTTATTAAAAAGGTTTAAAAAACATTAACTAATTAACGCTTTACGTTTTATTTAATATTAGCATTTTTTTTAAACGTGGTTAGCAGTAACGTGATAACCCTGTTATATAATCTGGAGAAAAAACTGGAAAATTAAAAAAACATTTAATAAAAAGGACTAAGTAGTGTTTTTTCAAAGCTGTAAAAATTTCTTAAAACTTAATATTTATATAAGTAGGTCGTATATGTAGAATCGTAAATAGGGTTTATAATTCGCTTAATTTATACGGTAATAACTTTAAGTACGAAGAAAAGGGTTACATAGGTATAAAGTTATTAAAAAGGAGTAAAAAGCTTATCGCCGTAAATAATGAAAAATATTGTAGGGCTAAACATAAAGGGTAGAGTTAGGTGTACCCAGTAATTATATCTTAAAGTAAACTAATAATATAAAAAAAGATAATTATTGTTTTTTAAAAGATTAAACAGTTAAAAAGGGGAATATACTGGATTAAAAAAGTTACTAATATTAGTTATAAGTTTTTAAAAGATTATAAAGATAAAAAGTAAGTATACAGATATAATTTAAACCTATTATTTATTAAACCGGTAATGTAATAATAATTAATTATTAAAATCATACACTTAAAGGATAGAGATATTTCAGTTTTTTTAAAAAGGGGTAAGTGTATATACGTAGCTTAAATATGTTATTAATTAAATCAATAATATAATAAGAATTAACTATTAAAATAATACACTTGAAATTTAAAAACACTTCAATCCCTCTAAAAAAGAACACACTAATATAAATAACTTTGCCTCTACAAGCCTCTATAAGGCAATAAGGGGAGGCGGGGGGGGGGGGGTGCTTTACCGCATTTTAAGATAGGGGAAGGAAAAAAGCAGTATATTAATATAATTGCATTTAATTTATTTATTATTATGCTTTAATTAACGTATTACGTAATAACACACAGGGCTATAATTTTTAAACCCAGTGCAGTTAGGTTTATACTTTAGTATTTTTACATAAAAATACTAAGTATATCGTAACGTTTATTTTATCCCTTATTATTCCCATAACATTTAATTCCTTTTTATAAAACTTATACAATGTAAACCTAAAAATAATTAGCTTAAGTAAAACTTAATCGTCGCGTTTAATAAGTGTAATCGAATAATAAACTTTAATTAAATCCTTAAAGCCCTTACGTATATATAAAGATAAAGGGTTATATAAAATACGTATAGTTTAGCTTTTATAAGTTATAACGGGGCGCTTAGACGGCCACTGACGGAGGGTGTGTGTTAATTGAGGGCAAGAGCTGCAACATCAAAAACAAACCAGTGCTTTTTTATTTTACTGTCCCGAAAGTTTCTAGCGCTGGGTATAGCGTTGTAAAATATCTTTTTTTGGCCACTTTGTCTTTCAATTTTCATAAGTTATAAAATGTTATATAAACACGTAGTAAATAGTATTACTTTTAATAATTACCTTCGTTTTATTAATTTAATAATCAATTATTGAAAGGGGTACTGTAGTAATGTATTTTTACATTTCAAAAGAATATTGTTAAACTAGTAACTTAATGTAAATTGTAAGGAAAGAAAAAATAAGGGTGTAAAACGTATATAAATAGTATTTTTTTATAAATTTAATTAAAGTTTGTCTTTACCGAAATAGGAAAGTTATATACGTTATTTCATACGGGTTAAAGTTAAATAAGCCTCCAAACGGCTGCTATTAAAGTATATACGTTAATAAAAGATATAAGGCAGTAATAACGATTTTAACCTAAGTGTTTTACTAGACAGTTTTTAATACTATCCCCGCTGGTTTTTTAACGCCGGGTATAGCGTTGTAAAACATCTTTTTTGGCTTTCTTTCAAGTACATAAATAACTTTTTATATAAAGGTTAGCTTATTTTTCATTCCTTCCGTTTTTTTTATTACAAAAGTTAATAAATTAAAAACGTAAATAAATTTTTATGCGTTTTTTTACTTTTTATTTTGAACTTAAAACTTTAATTAAATTGAAGGAGTTTAATTTTTTACTTTAATATCGTTATTTAAAAATATGTTTTAATATATTTTTAACTAATTTAGATCTAACGCTTTTTCTTCTTTAAATGTAAAAAAATATAATATAAATAAAAGAGATATTAACTTTTGTACTTTAATATCTTTTTAAAACAAACTGGGATTTTAATAAGTTTGGGAAAAAACTATATTAAAAGTTACTAATGAAAGAATTAAAAAATAATAAGAAAATTATTAAATTAGAACTTTAAACAGATAATAATTTTAAACTAGTCAAAAAGTAGTACTAATAAAGTATTATTTATAATTCCCTGTTTTGATTCAAAAACACTATACTCGGCGTCCTTTTAACCAATAAGCGCTTATTACCGGAGCAAGCGTTAAAAAGCGTATAAAACATTAACTTTACTCGTTTGTAAAGTTTTAAACTAACGGTACATATTACTTACCCTGTCTGTTATTATTATATATATAAATAATACAGAAAATTACTCAGGCTAGTAAAACCTTTATATTACCGCCACTAAACTTTATCATAACACCTTTCATATAGATTAAACGTAACGTCGGGTTTTGGCGTTTTAAAATAACTTTTTTGTGGCACGATTGTTTTATCTCATCATAGAATAAACGTAAATAAAAATAGCGTAAAGTACTTTAAAAATAAGGTTTTGTTACACCTTTATCACAAAATATACTTAATTATTTAACACGGTTAAATTATAAACGGAACATATTTTCAATCTTCTTATTTAAACGATTATTATACTGAGATGAAACAATCGTGCCATAAAAAAGTTATTTTAAAACGTTAAAACCTAATGTTTGTAAAAAGATCAGGGTAACCAGTAGGCTACCCTTTTTACTCAATAACTTATTAATTACGCTACAGTACTACCCTATAAACCTTATTGCTATTAATCTGTCACTTTAACTTACAGTTTAAAAACCATAGTAATTATAAACTTTATCGACCTAATGTATAAAAAGCTGTTACCTTTTATATCGTAATTTTTTATTTTTTTATTTATAAGTAATTTTTAGAGCTGTAATAATTGACACAGAAATACATCGTTATATTTAATTAATACTTAAGGTTTATTATTAATAAACCCTTTTATACAGTGCATTATAAACGATAAACATATATACCTTACATTAATTTAATACCCCGATACCTTTAGTATTAAAACTATTACCATTAAGATTATAATGTTAACTTAAAAAGACCGGATAAAGATAATAAAGGGTTAAAACCTTTATCTTTACTATCTTACGTAAAGTAAATTAATTAAAGAGATAAGTAACGAAAGTATTAAGGTTTCGATTTAATTTAGTTATTTACTATGTACAATTAATAAAATATAAAATAAACTAGATAAAGATAATTATACTGTTTTTATATATAGGTATAAAATTACTTTAAATGTGGGCGAATAGATTAACCGGGTGTACAATATTACGAATTAACTGTATTAGCATAAGAGTTTAAAGGATAAGTGGTTATAAAGGAGTAAAAAACCTATAGTCGTAAATAAACCGATTTTATGGGGCTAAAAGAAAGGGTAGAGCCAGGTGTGTCCGGATAGCTAATTATAATAATGATAGTTAGATAAATAACGTGTTTAGCTTAGTTGTTAGTTATTAAAATTATATTAACTACGTTATTTCAGTTTCTTTTTTAAAATTCCACTATATCTTTAATACTTTAAAGGAAGGGTTAATAGTACGTATTTAAACTTTATTTTTTATTTTAAAGTCATTACAGTTACTTATGAAAAAACGATTAAGTTTTCCGGTTTATTAAACAAAAACGATGTTATAAAGTTAATTAATTAAATTTTGACTGTTATATTTCATAAAGTTACAACCTGTACTTTAATTATAATAATGCAGTGTAAATTATTTATTAAAGTTAAATAAATTACCTGAAATATAAACCAGATTATTAAAACGTTAAATAAATGTATTTACCTATTTAATAATTAAGTTAAATCTACTTTTAATTAGTTAGCTAATACCTTAAATAAAAATGTTAAGTTCAAGTTAAAGTTTTAAAAGTCCTATAACGTTATTACGGAACAGGTTTCAATAATTATTTATCTAAAAACTTAACCTTATTTAACTAAAGGTAATAACCTTAACAACCCTAATAACTTTAGATTTAAGGGTAACTTTTAACACTTTACTCCTGATATTCATTATTTTAATAATAAGTTTTACAAAACTAATGTTAACCTTGGCGATAAAAAGGCTTATAATATTAGTTACAGTAAAAGACTTAAAAACCACAGCTATTACAAAGGTATTTTATAATTTAAAATAATATTAATAACAATACGATTTTAAACGTCTGGTTAGTAAAACTGTCCGATCTTTTTTTTTACTGTGATAAAGATAAAAATACTGTAAAGTTTAACACTTAATATTACGTAGTTAAAAATAAACTTTTTAATAATGAAACGTATTTTAATAGTAATAATGTACTTAAAAGGAAGCCAAAAAAGAGCTTTTACAACACTATACCCAGCGTTAAAAAACCAACGGGGATAGTATTAAAAGGTGTTTAGCAAAGAACCTAAGTTAGAATCGTTATTATGTGTCCTTTATTAACGCACACACTTTATCAGCGGCCGTTTAAAGGCCCACTTAGCCCTTAGCCCGCATAAGATAACGCGTACGACTTTTCCACCTGAGTAAAGACGAACCATAATCAAGCTTATAATAGTATTAATATTAAAAAGAAGATATATATTAAAAGTTCTTATAAAGGTGAAGTTTTTAAAAACCTAAAGCTTTATTTAAATAATAATTATTTTAACTATATATAAATTAGTTAATAACTGTTGAATTATCCTTAAAAACGGGGTTATAATTTTTATAAATGTACAAAAGTTATCGATATTTTTAATAAATTAACCCTAAAGTTAATTAATAATTATTATAAGTTTTATAATAATTTCGTTTATATAATAAAATGAAACCGTCTTTTTATTTTTTAGTGAAAAGAGAAGTATGAGTAACAGTTTTTTACTATTATATAAATTAGCTTAGTACTGTAATATAATAACTTTCTATCTAATTTTAACGTGTTTAGTAATATAACACCCTATATTTATTTTATCTTTAAGTAAAGCTGTATTAAAAGAAAAGATAAAGGTAAAAAAAGGTGTTAAATGTTAGTAAATCTAGTAAAGCTTTTATTAGTAACTTAGGTATTAATTAACCTTATAACTGTAATTATCATACTAATTAAGATAAGTTTAAGTTATTTTTTTCTGTTAAAAGAGTCAAATAGCTTAATGAAAAAGAGGTTATTAAATATCTAATTAAGGGCTGTTATTTTAAGTATTACAAAATAAGTTATATATTTTACAATTATTTATAAACGAAAGAAACTTAATAAAATAAGGTTATATATTTTACCGTTTTAATTGAAGCTTATTTTTAACCTTAAACGGTGGTAAACCTACTAATAAATTTAAAAACATAAATAAAAAAGAAAATATTTAGTTAATAAATTAAATACCTTAAGAAAAGTAACTTTTTTTGAAGATAAATCAGTGAAAAAAAGAGACGAGAAAGAATTTATATTAAAATAAATGAATAAAGCGAATTTTTTAATTACTTATTTAATGTTATTAATAATTGATAAATTATTGTTTATAATTCCCTTTTTTTTTTTAAAGACGCTATACTTTGCGTCTTTTTAACCAACAAGCGCTTATTACCGGGGCAAGCCCTAAGGGGCGTGTCAAACGTTAATAAAAGGTTTTTGGGCTAGCGGTATGCGATACTTATCCATTTTGCTATTATTATATAAGTGGGGCGGCTGGCCAGTCAGGCTGGTAAAGTCTTTATATTACCGCTATTAAACTTTATTATAACACTTTACGTAAAAAATGAAAATAAAGGTAATATAAAATGCTTTAAGGAGTAAATTCTTCCTACCTTTATTACAAACTGAGCTTAATTATTTAACACAGTTAAACCACAGACACTTATCTAAGTGACTACCGTATCTATAAATAACTCCTCTCTATACGTGAAATTAATAAACCTGTAACTAATTAAATAACGAAGTAAAAACTATACCATAAGGCTAAAATCCAGGCTAAAAAACTAGTCTTATAGGCCTGGCGAAAAACCTTAAAAACTACTTAGAGATTAAGTAAGTTTAACACTCCGGAAAAGATAATAATTATCGTATAACTTATATAGCTTTAGTTAAAACGATCCGTAATCTTATCACTATTAAACATTTTAACACTAATAACTTAGATAAAATCCCCGATATAAATCTTATCGCATTAATTTAATTTAGTTACGAGTTTAAATAACACTACGTGAAGGAGATTTTGAATAAAGATGTAAAAGTATTTAATGGTTTAAGAAGATAAGGCTTTCTGTATTTAGGTGTAAGATATTTAGATTATCGGAAAAAAGCTAGTAAATATTAACGAGAAAGATAAAAAGTAAGAGAAGGAAAACTAAGTGTACTTAACCACAGCTTAAATAATCCTAATAGTTGTGATAACTAACACGTAATAAATAACGGTCTTACTTTTACTGGTAATAAATCTGGACTGCCGAAACGGTTAAACCCCTTTAAAAAGAGACTTATTTAATAATAAATAATAAACAATAAATAATAGTTTTTTATAATTAAAGGTTTTACTAAGTTAAAGGTGTAAGAAAAACTATTTTTAACTAAACACGTTATAAAATAATTAAAAAATAATTTTAACCTAAATTTACAGTACGATTTCCCATTACTTATTATAAGTTTATACTTGAAAAAAAGCCAAAGAAATCCTTTACAACGTTATATCCGGCGTTAAAAAAACCAGTAAAGGGAGTATTGAAAGATATCTATTAACGCACTTAAATTAGAATTGTTATTATGTTTCTTTTACTACCGTACACACTTTATTAACAGTTATTTAAAGGCCTACTTAGCTTTTAACTTATATAAGATAACATATATATAACTTTTCCACCTCAGTAAAGATAAACTTTAATTAAACTTATAAAAAAATGCTACTTATATACATTTTACACCTTTATCTTTTTTTTCCTTATTACTTACATTAAGTTATTAATTTAAAGATATATTTTTATAAGGTAAAAATGTATTATTACAGTACATATTTTAATATTTTGTTATTAAACTAATAAGGTAATGGTAATTATTAAAAGCGATATTATTTACTATACACTTATATAATGTTCTATATTTTATAAAGGCCGAATTACATGTATTTTATATAACCTTTTACCCCTGTACGTATGTAAGGCTTTTAAAGATCTAACTAAACTTTATTATTTAATGACACTTATTAAACGTGATATTTAGGTTTTACTTAACCTAATTTTCTTTCAGTTTATGTCTTATAAGTTTTATAAAGAGGAATTAAATGTTAGGGAAATAATATAAGATAAGATAAACGTTATAGTATATTTAGTATTTTTACGTAAAAATACTAAGATATTGACCTAGCTGTACTAGGTTTAAGAAATTACAGCTTTATGTGTTATTAAATATCGCGTTTAGTAAAGGATAATAACAGATAAATGAAATGTAACTACATTAACGTACTGCCTTTTTCTTTCCCTTATCCTCAAGTGCCGTAAAGCACCCCCCCTACTGCCTTATAGAGGCTTATAAAGGGACTATAACTAATAAAACCACAGATAATTAAAATAAGTTAAAATACTTAAATTAAGGTATTAAGTTTCTAAGGAGAACGCTAAAACGATGAAACCTTAAATACTTTAAGTTTATAAAGGTATTAAATCTAATCTTTTTATACCTAAAATACCGATAAAAGACTTTAAATAACAAGTAATTTATATTATTTTAATTAAAACTATTTAACTAAATATGAAGAGAATAAAAGAAGCGGTTAATCGCGATTAATAACTCCTTTAAATTATATATTTAAAGTACGTAATTTATAACTGCGTTTAAAAGTAAATTAAGGATATAGAGAAAAAATAACTGCTTTTAAAAATTAAACAGTTAAAACGGAGGATATATTAGATTAAAAAGGTTATTAATATCGATTGTAAGTTTTTAAAAGATTGTAAAGATAAGGAGTAAGTGTATATATACAGTTTAAACCTGTTATTTATTAAACCGATAATATAATCATAATTAACTATTAAAATACTACATTTAAAGTATAAAGACACTTAAGTCCCTTCGAAAAGGGATATAAGTTAATAAGTTATAACTTAAGTTATAACTTAAGTTATAACTTGGTTTAGTAAGTTAAGTTTTAGTTAAAGGGATAACTTAACTTAAGTCAGACTTTTTGCTAACCCTGTTATAAAGGGATTAGGAGTAATTATAGCTTATCTGGTGTTTTATTTTTTAGTATTTTTATAATAAAATAATAATAGCTAGTAATATACTAGTTTATAAAACCTGTTAGGTTTAGTTATTAGTATTTTAAAGTAATTATTTTTTTGTTTTCGCTTTACTTAAGTAGACTGTTGTTTTTTTAATGTGAATTTCTTTTACCACTTTAGTTTTTAATAAATTCTTTTTCAGTATGATTAAGTACTCATTTTTTTAATAAAATACTGTTTTTTAATGATATAAACTTTTCAAGTGTAGAGATTTCTTAGTTTTTTAAATAAGATATTTATTATTATGTTTTTTAAGCTGTGGTAATAAATAATTTAGAAGTTATATTATATTAAGAGTTTAATTTATTTAGTCTGTGTAAAGGAGAGTAAATTCTTTACGTTAAAATACTTTAAGGTAAAATAGTTCATAATTATTTAAAAAAAAGTGAAGTAGCTTTATTAGCTTGGCCTTTTAATAAAGTAAGGCTTTTATAACCTCTAGTAGTTTTTTATTATAAATGTTATAGTTTAACTCTACAGGCTGTATAATAGCCAAATAATAAAATATTAAGCGTTAGTTTTCTTTTTTAAGCTGCGATGATCTATTTATAATAACCCTGTTAAAGGTGTTAGTTTTTACTTTTATTAAAAGTATATAATTAAAATATGCTAATATTAAGGTTAAAAGTAATTATCGGTTTAGTTTTTTAAAAGCTTTCTAATGAGCTTTAATTTAATCAAAAAACTTACCATTGGTTATAAAATTGAATAAAAACTGTATAATCTTTTTATATTTATAAATAAAACAAGGTAGGTAAAAAGTCAGACTTAAGTCAGACTTTGACTTTCTTGGCGTGATTTAAGTCAAGCTATAGCCGTAACTATAACTTGACTTACTAAAAAAGTTATTAATTCAAGTCCCCTTTTCGAAGGGATTTAGCTGTTTTGACGGTTCGGGTTTATTACTGGTAAAAGCAAAGCCGTTATTTTATTACGTATTAGTTATCACAACTGTTAAGATTATTTAAGCTGTAACTAAATATACTTAATTATCCTCCTGCTTTTTATCCTTTTTATCGATCTTTACCAGTCTTTTTCCGATATTACAAATATCTTACACCATGATTGTTAATTAGTTACTTTTAGTCTAGTTAGCTCGCTAACTATAACTAACTAGCCTAGTCAGTTTAGTGACTATTAGTGACTAATAGTCAGTAATAAATGATAATTATATAATCAAAATGCTATTAATATTACTAATAATAATACTAATAATCGTATTAATAATAATGGTATTAATAATAATGCGAATAATGCGAATAATATTATTAATACGATATTATTAATAAAAAAAATTGTAAATAAAAATTAAATAATACGATTTAATAATGAAATAACAGTAAAAAGTGCAAATAATAATCGATAAGAATAATAAAATAAAATAATAATAAATAATAAGGATTAATAATAATACATTATATAAAATAACACTAAATAATAATCTAAAAATATTAAATTAAAAAAACCTTAGTTACTTTAGTCACTAATAGTTAGTCACTAGTCTGACTAAGACTAGCCTAATCACTAGTCACTAAAACTAGGAACTAAAACTAGTAACTAATAACCAGTGACTAATGTAACAACCCTGCTATTAATGTAAATACTGTTATATTTTTATTTAATATCTTTTCCATGTAGTGTTATTTAAACTTATAGCTAAATTGGATTAAAGCGATAAGATTTATATTAAAGATCTTACATAAATTAGTATTAAGGTCCTTAATAGTCACAAAGCTATAAATTACTTTAGTTAAAGCTATATAAGTTATACCGCAATTATTATCTTTTTTTAAAGTGTTAAGCTTATTTGGTATTTAAGTGGTTATTATAGTTTTTCACCATACCTGTGGAATTAGCTTTTTAACCTGGATTTTATCATTATTATATGGGTTTTACTTTACTATCTAAATAGCTATAGGTTTATTAATCTTACGTATAAAAAAAAGTTACCTGTATATATAATAATCGCTTAAGTAAGTATTTATAGTTTAACTACGTTAGATAATTATGTATAATTTGTAGTAAAGGTGGGAAAAGTTTACTTTTTAAAGTACTTTACACTATTTTTATTTTTATTTTATACGTAAGTTTATTCTGTGTATAAAGTGTTATAATAAAGTTTAGTAGCGGCGATATAAAGGCTTTACCAGCCTAACCGGCCGGCCGTATTGGTTATATAACGATAGCGGAGAGGATAAATATCGTACGTCATTAGCCCAGAAACCTTTTAGATTAACGTTTTACACGCCCTGTAAGACTAGCCCTGGTAATAAGCGCTTATTGGTTAAAAAGACACAGAGTATGGCGTCTAAAAAAACGGGGAATTATAAACAATAATTTGTCAACATTAACTTAAATCATAACTTATATTATTCATATAATTAAATATTTAATTACTTAATTAATATTATTGTTAATTATTACATTAATTAAGTACGTTGAAATTACGTTATTTTAAATCATATAACACTTTTAATAACATTAATTAATTTCAATTAATTATTACAAATAAGTCTTTAAAAAGTTATTAGTCAGACTTAAATCTTTTAGTTTTTTACCAAGATAAGTCAAGTCTTTGCCCTGATTTTGACTTGCCAAACAAGTTATAACTTAATTTATAACTTGCCAAGAAAGTTATTAACTTACGTTTTCCTTACCTACTTTAAAATAAAATAATAATAAAGGTTATAAAACTTTAAAAAGGCTTATACTTTCATATAAGTTTATTAAGACTTATTAGTTTTATATAATAGTGATTTTTTAAAGATTTACCGTAATACCTTTGGTTTTTACGATAAATCTTAAGTATTTTATTTTTATAATATAAAGCTAATGTTTTTTTTTAAGTCAACTTGAAGGTTAGCTTTTCTTTAAGTGTTAGAGACTTTATTAAACGTGTATTTTATATTTTTACCTATTTTTTAAATAAATAAAAATATCGTTACTATGAGCGCTTTATTAATAAATCGTTAAAAAGTTATTAAATTATTAGTAAGGTTAAACGGTATTAATTTATATTTATAAGTACTATTGTAAGTTTTAAAGGTTATTAAATCCTTTCTTTTTAAAGCTATTTTAATTTTATAAAACGCCTACCAGATATCGATTTTTATAAAGATTTTTACTTTTATATTTTTATTAGGGTTTGTTCAATTAATAATGATAACCACCGACTTTTCTGTAGGATTATATTTAGTTTTTAATAATTTATATAAAATCACAGCCTTTTATCGGGTTTTTTCGTATATAAAATCGGTACTGTTCAGGGTTTTAAGCTTACCTTAATCAACTCTTTAGAGAGATTTTCAGTGATATACGTTTTACATTTTTTTAATTCATTTAACGTTATTTTCCGTAAAAGACTGTAAGTAAAGTTTTTAAATCTTTTTCCTTTAATTAAATCAATTTTATGGTCGCATAATTAGCTCTTTATTAGTATATTTAAAATCACTTTATTAAAAAGGTTAAAATAATCGTAATAATACTTTGAAATCTTTTATTTAACTTTACTTTATAAGTTAGGGTTTTTTAACAAAAAACCTTATCGTTTTTTCTATTTTAAAATAAAGTAATCGATTTTATTTAAAAATGTTAAGTTAACCTTTAGTTTATAACTTATTTATATAAATAGTGTAGCTTTAATTATAACAATGTTTAATAATTATATTTTTTTCATTTAAGGTTTTTCTTTTTAATTATATACAGACATTATATATTACAGCCCTTTTTTAAAAAATCTCTGGTTAATACTAGTAGTAGTTTAAGTGTTAGTTCAGGTATAAGTGGGGTAATGTGATTTCCCAGTATTAAAGGTGGTTTATTTAATAATATTTACTTTATTTTATTCAGTTTAAACTAATAGTGTTTTATTAACTTTTTATTTTTCATAAAAATTTTGTTTTTTTATTATTTAGCTTACTTTTACTTTTATTTTTAACTTTACTTACGTTACCTTAAGTTCCTAGATTTGGGTTTAAAGCCTGGTAATTACGGTTATTTTGTTTTTATTCCTTATATTATGTTTTTAATTAACTGTATTTTTAGGGTTAAATTAAGGTTAAATAGTGTTAATAGTACTAATATAAAATTAACAGTATTTACAGCTAGCAGTATTAAAGGTAGTTATATTTGGTTTATCTGTTATTATCCTTTAATCAACGCGTTATTTAATAATACATAAAGCTATAATTTTCCAACCCGGTATAATTAGGTTTATACTTTAATATTTTAATAAGAAAATACTAAATATATCGTAACGTTTATCTCATCTTATATTTTCTTTTAATATTTAAATCCTTTTAAGTATCACCCAAAAATAATTAACTTAGTTAAAATCTAATTATCACGTTTGATAAGTGTAATAAAATAATCAACTTTAACCAGATTTTTAAAAGCCTTATATACGCACAGGGGTAAAAAGTTATATGAAATAAATATAATTTAACCTTTATACTGAAGTTATAAAACATTATCTAAATACGTAGTAAATAATATTACTTTTAATAATTACCTTTACTTTAATAGTTTTACAATGATGGTAAATTATTTGTATAATTCCCTGTTCTTTTTAGGAACACCGTACTTTACGTCTTTAATTCGGGTAAATAAACATTATATTTAATATTACATATACAGCCACATATAGTGTTAGAACGTCTTTAAACTATACGATAAGCTTTTTCTCACAAAATAACACCGTAACGATAAGTATTACGGCTAGTTAAGTAAAACCTTTACTATTATTAAACTTTATTATAACACTTTATATATTAAAATAAAAACTTTACTTATAATAAAAGTAAGGTAAAGTGTTTTAACGGGGCGTACTTCTTTTTCAATATATTATTAGAAATTAATAACATTTACTAATCTCAACATATCCTTTTAACCGTTAACATTTATTAATACTCCTTATAGCCTTTAATACGTATTTTTAGTTTTTTTTACATAAGTATAACTGATAAAACTACAGTTAATTAAAATAAGTTAAAATACTTCAATTAATACGCTAAATTTATAAGGAGAAAGTTAAAGTGATAAAGTTTTAAATACTTTAAGTTTATAAAAGTATTAAGTTTAATATGTTTATATTTAAAATACCGAAAAAGGACTTTAAATAACGGTTAATTTATATTACTTGAATCAAAACTATTTAACTAAATATAAAAAAGATAAAGAATATAATTAATAATAATTAATAACTTTTTTAAATCGTGTATTTAAAGTATATAATTTATAACTGCGTTTTAAAGCAGATTAATAATATAAAGAAGAGATAACTACTATTAAAGATTAAACAGTTAAAGGGGGGGATATCTTAGATTAAAAAGATTATTAATATTAGTTATAAGCTTTAAAGGATTATAAAGATAAGGAGTAAGTATATGTATATAACTTAGACCTGTTATTTATTAAACTAATGATATAATGATAATTAACTATTAAAATAACACATTTAAAGTATAAAAATACTCAAGTCCCTTTGAAAAGGGAAAGGTATTATAATGACGGATTTATATCTTATAAAGGTATATTTTTAAATCGGTAATTTAATGTAAGTGGTAAGGGAAAAAGGGATAAAAGTATAAAATATATATAAATGGAATTTTTTTATAAGCTTTATTAAAATTCGTTTTCACTAAGGTCGGAAAACTGTATACGTTATTTTATACCGTCTAAAGTTAAACAGGTTTTTACACAGTTATTAATGAAATAAAGATATCTGTCACAAAAAACTTATTTTAAAACGCTAAAACCTGACGTTTACGAAAAAAACCTGGGTAACCAGTAAGATACCTTTTTAATTTAACAACTTATAAATTACACTACGGTGCTACCTTGTCAACTTTATTACCGTTAATCTGTTATTATACTAAACCTATAATCGAACTTAAAACTTACTTTAACCTACAGCTTAAAGTCGCGGTAATTATAAATTTTATCGACCTGACATATAAAAAGCTATTACCTTTTGTTAACAAAGTACTGTTTATAATTCCCCGTTTTTTTAGAGACGCTATACTCTGCGTCTTTTTAACCAACAAGCGCTTGTTGCCGGGGCAAGCCCTAAGGGGCGTGTAAAACGACAATGAAAGGTTTCTGGGCTGGCGGTGGCGCGTAAATAAGGGCAGCGCAGAGTGCCCTAGGGAGCAACCTCTTCCCTACACCTTCACCGCAGACTATACTCAATTATCTAACCAGTTAAACCATAAACTTCCATTTAGACGATTACCGTACGTACAGGTAATTTTTCTCCGTGATTAAGATTAATAAACCTACATTTAACCTGATGGTAAAGTAAAAGATCTAGGCTAAAAAGCCAGTTTTACAGGCTTAGCGAAAAACTATAAAAACTACTTAAATACTGAATAAACTCAACACTTTGAAAAATGATAATAACTATCGTATAACCTGTACAGCTTTAGTTAAAGCGATTTACAGCCTTATTGCTATTAAAACCCTAATACTAATAGATATAAGATCTTCAACACAGATCTTATTGCTTTAATTTGATTCGGCTATAAGTTTAAATACTTTTACGTAAAAGAGATTTTAAATGAAGATATAATAGTACTTATATTAACAGTCCGAAATAAACAATGTATTTTAGAAATATATGTGGGATATTTGTATTATTGGAAAAAAACTGGTAAAGATCAACGAGAAAAATAAAAAGTAAAAAGAGGATAACTAATTATATCTAACCACAGCTTAAATAATTTTAATACTTATAATAACCAATACGTAATAAAATAACGGTTTTACTTTTACTGGTAATAAACCTTAACCGTCGGAACGGTTAAGTCCCTTTAAAAAGGACTATTACCTTTTATATTATATTATAATTTCTTCATTTTTTATTTATAAGTAATGTTTATAACTGTAATCTTTATTACAGAGGTACACTGTTATATTTAGTTAATATATAAAACTTACTATTAATAAGGCCTTTTATTATAGTTAATTAGCGAAGATAAGCGTTACCTTACTCTAGTTTAATATATTAAAGCCTCTACGTTTAAAACCGTAACTATAATAATCCAACTCCCTACCCTTAAGTACTAAATATCTTATTTTAAAGTACGTATCGTAAACGTATAACTGTATTACCTTGCGTTAAACCTGCCGTTTAAGGACTTTAATACCGATACGAGCTTTTGGTTATAAACCCTATAGATAAGAGGATAAAAAAGGGTAAACAGTTATTAATAAAATATGTGTATTAATGAAAAATATATATAATAATAATTCCAATATAAGTGCTTTATTAAATACCTTTTAATATTACTCCCGCTGGTTTTTAACACTAGGTATAATATTATAAAAGATCTCTTTTTTAGCTTTTTTTCAAGTATATAATAAAGTTTAATAGCAGTAATATAAAGGCTTTACTAGCTTAACTAACTAGCTGCACCACTTATATAACGATAGTGGAAAAAATATATATTATATACTGCCAGCTTAAAAGCCTTTTAGTTTCACATTTTACACGCCCTTTAGGGCTTACCCCGGTAATAAGCGCTTGTTAGTTAAAAAGACGTAGAGTATAACGTTTTGAAAAGAAAACGGGGAATTATAAATGATAATTTGTTAATAACATTGAGTAAAAAGGGTATTTTACTGAGTATCCTCGTCTCTTTACAAACGTTAGGGTTTAACGTTTTAAAGTAACTTTTTTGTAGTATAATTGTTTTATCCTATACAAACCGTCTAATATGGTTAAAACCCCGACTAAGTAACAAGTTTTATAGGTTGAGCGGAAAATTATAGAGATTATCTATATATTAAATATAGTTAATACTCTGAAAAAAGAAAATAATTATTATATAATTTATATAACTTTAGTTAAAACAATCTAAAGCTATATTATTATCACAAATCCCAATACTAATATTTTATATAAAACCTTTAATACAGAGCTCGTTATTTTAATCTGTTTTAATTATAAGTTAAAGTATTACGTAAAAAAGATATTAAATATTAATATAACGGTATTTATATCAACAGTTTAAAAAGCCAAGGTATTCCGTAAATAAGTGTAAAATATCTGTATTATTAAAAAAGAACTAATAAATATCGATAAAAAAGATAAAAGGTAAAAGGAAGATAATTAAATATAATCTAATTAGAGCTTAAATAGTGTTAATACTTGTAATAACTAACACGTAATGAAATAGCGACTTTACTGCTACTGGTAATAATCCTAAACCGTAAAATTAGGTAAATCCTTTCGAAAAGGGCAATGATGTAATAATAATTAATTATTAAAATAATATATTTAAAGTACAAAAACCCTTAGGTCTTTTTGAAGAGGGAAAACAATAGCTTAATTAAAATATACTTTATACAATTTAGAAAAAATCCGTAAATTTGAAAACACAGTTAATACAAAAAACTAAATAACGTTTGTTTTTAAAAACCATTAAAAGTTCCTAAACGTTAATATACAAGCGCAGTATATCTTTAAAATTGTGAAAAACATATGTATTTCGTTTGATCTGTACGGTAACAACTTTAATTAAAGCGGAAAAGCTCCGTAGGTGTAGAGTTGTTACAAAAGAGCAAAAAGCGTATAGTTATAAATAAAACAATACTATAAGCTAAACACAAAAGTAAAGGGAGGTGTACCTGGTAATTATCCTTTCATGATTTATTATAGTTACAAAATACGTTGTAAAAATCAGGATTAATATGAAAAATACTTGGATTTTCTTTTTAAAAAGCAAATCGGGAAAAGAGTGCTAATTATGAATATAATTTAATAAAAATAAAGATAAAATAGTAATGAAAAGCAAGTGTAACAAGAACTATACAAATGTTATAGGAAAATTAAAGGACAAAGTGGCCAAAACAATATCCTTTACCACACTATACCCAGCGTTAGAAACTTTTAGGGACAATAAAATAAAAAAAGCACTGGTTTGGTTTCAATATTACAGCTCTTCCCCTCAATTAACACGTACACTGCGTTAGCGGCTATCTAAGCTTATCACTATTCTGTGTATATAATATATATTTATATTTAAAAAGAAGCTAGAAAAGATCTTTTATCATACTGTACCCGGCGTTAAAAAACCGGCGGGGATAGTATTAAAAGATATTTAGTAAAGCACCTAGGTTAAAATGGTTATTATATCTCCTTTATTAACGTACACATTTCATCAGCGGCTGTTTAAAGGCCCGCTTAGCCCTTAGCCCGCATAAGATAACGTATAAGACTTTTCCGCCTCGGTAAGGACGAACTCTAATCGAGCTTGTAGAAAAATACCACTCACATACGCTTCGCACCCATGTTATAATATATTAAGTATTTTAACGTAAAAATATTAAGGTATAAATTTAGTTTTACTAGGTTTAAAAAATTACGGCTGTATATATTATTAAGTAACACGTTAATTATAGGATAATAACAGATAAACTTAATATAAATATATTAATGTACTGCCTTTTTCCTGCCCCTATTTTAAAGTGCTGTAAAACACCCCCTTTTACTGCCTTATAGAGGCTCGTAGAGGGATTAAGTTAAGATATTACTTATAAAGTTTTTAAAAAAACTAAAAAATTAAGAAACACTTAATAAAAAGAATTAAGTAGTATTTTTTAAAAACTGTAAAAATTCGCTACAGGTCGATATATAGGTAAATCATATATTTATAGGATTGTAAAAAAGGTTTAAAATTTACATAATTTATACAGTAACGGCTTTAAGTAAGAGGAAAACAGTTATACAGGTAAAAGTTATTTCTCCTTTTTAAAAGGCCATCAGTGTTTTTATACCTTAAGTGTGTCATTGTAATAGTTAATTACTATTATATTATCAGTTTAATAAATAACGGGTTTAAGTTATATATATACATTTATCCCCTATTTTTATAATTCTTTAAAAGCCTATAACTAATATTCATAACCTTTTTTCTCTAATATATCCCCCTTTTTAACTATTTAAGCTTTAACAGTGGTTATCTCTCCTTTGTATCGTTAATTTACTTTAAAACGCGGTTATAAGTTGCGTACTTTAAATACACGATTTAAAAAGTCATTAATTACTATTAACCATTTTTTTAATCTTTTGTATATTTCATTAAATAATTTTAAGTAAGGTAATATAGGTTACTTATTATTTAAAGTCCTTTTTCGGTATTTCAGGTATAAAAATATTGAATTTAATACCTCTATAACTAAAAGTATTTAAAGCTTTATCGTTTTAACCTTTTTTTGCGGATTTTACAGGTTAACTTAGGTTTTATTAATCGTACTTATGTAAAAAAAAAATATATATATATATACTAAAAGCTATAAGGTATATCGATAAGTTTCAACGGTTAAAAAAATATATGAAAATTAATAAACGTTATGAATTTCTAATAATAATGTTAGAAAAAAATATACTTCATTAAAACACTTTACTTTACCTTTATTAAATATAAAAGTTTTTAGTTTAATACGTAAGGTAGTATAATGAAATTTAATAATAGTAAAGGCTTTACCAGCTTAATTAACTATATTACTTATCGTTACAGCGTTATTTCATAAGAAAAGGCTTATTATGGAATTTAAAAACGTTTTAACATTAGTTATATATAGCTATACGTGTGATATTAGATATAACACTTACTTACCGGAATTAAAGACTTAAAGCACGGCGTTTATAATAAAAAACGGGAAATTATACAAATAATTTATTATTATAAAGTTATTTTAAAAAAGTAAAAAACTTGAGTTGCAAATAAAAATATACCATAAGGCTAAAAATAAAGGGCAGAGCCAGGATAAATAATGATATAAATATATTACATTTACTAATTATATAAAATTTCAAACGATTTAATAAATAACTAAAGACCGTGTAAACCTAAAGGTAAAATACTGTAGAAAAAATAAAATATATATAAGGTAAAAAGGATTTTAACGTTAAAATAAACTATAATAAACTTATATGTCAAACCTAGTAAAAGCGCTAATTGGTAAAATTAACGTAATATTTAGTATTTAACTTTAAAAACGTTTTAATGTTAACAAATTATTGTTTATAATTCCCCTTTTTTTCTCTTTTTTTTTAAAAAAAAAAAACATATACTCTGTGTCCTTTTAACTAATAAGCGCTTAGTACCAGGGTAAGCACTGAAAAACGTGGAAAACGTTAATTTTATAAAAGGTTCTTAAACTAGTAATAGTATATGCAATACTTATCCTTTCTGCTATCATTATATAAGTGGTGTAATTGCCTGGTTAGGTTAGTGAAGCCTTTATATCACAGTTATTAAACTTTATTATAACGCTTTACGTATAACATAGACTTATATATAAAATAAATGTAAATGAAGGTAATATAAAGTGCTTTAAAAAGTAATTTCTTACCTTTATTACAGATTATATTTAACTATTTAACACAGTTAAAAACTATAAATACTTATTTAAATGATTACTATACGTATAAGTAATTTTTCCCTATATGTAAAGTTAATGAATTTATAGTTAACTAAATACTAAAGTAAAAGATTTAAGTTAAAAGGTTAATTTTATAAGTTTAACGAAAAACTATAAAAACCACTTAAATATTAAGTAAATTTAACACTTTAAAAAAATAGTAATTACGGTGTAATGATAATGATAAATTATTTACATAATTCCCCGTTTTTTTTTATAAACGCCACACTTTACGTTTTTAATTCCGGTAAATAAGTGGTATATCTAATATTACACGTACAGTTATATATAGTGTTAAAACGTCTTTAAACCGTACGATATGCTTTTTCTCACAAAATAACGCTGTAATAAGAAGTAATATAGTTAATCAGGTAAAACCTTTACCGTTATTAAACTTTATTACGATATTTTATATACTAAAATGAAAACTTTACAAATAATAAAAGTAAGGTAAAGTGCTTTAATAAAGTGTATTTTTTTCTTAAATTATTATTAAAAATTAATAATATTTACTAATTTTAATATATTTTATGAACTGTTAAAACTTATCGATACACTTCATAGCTTTTAATACGTATTTTTAGTTTTTTTTACGTAAATATAACTGATAAAACTAGAGTTAGTTAAAATAAGTTAAACTACCTAACCCAGTATATTCAATATATAAAAGGAAAGTTAAAATGATAAAGTTTTAAATACCTTAAGTTTATAAAAATATTAATATTAAATCTGATACTTTCATACTTAAAATATTAAAAAAAGACTTTAAATAACAGGTAATTTTCATTACTTTAGTTAAAACTATTTAATTAAATATAAAAAAGATAAGATCTTTTTTCGAAGGGATTTAAGTGTTTTTATACTTTCAGTGTGTTATTTTAATAGGTATTTATTTTTACATTTTTAGTTTAAGAAGTAAAAGGTTTAAGTTACGTATATACACCTACTTTTTATTTTTACGATCTTTTAAAAGCTTACGACTAATATTAATAATTTTTGTAATCCAGTATACCCCCCCTTTTAACTATTTAATCTATAACAGTAATTATCTCTCCCTTATATTATTAATCTACTTTACAATATAGTTATAAATCGTGTATCTTAAATAGACGATTTAAAAAATTTGTTAATTGTTATTAACCGCTTTTTTTATCCTTTTTATATTTAACTAAAAAAAATTCATTAAAGCGATATAATTTACCTATTATTTAAATTAAAGTCTTTTTTTAAATATTTTAAATATAAAGATATTAAATTTAGTACCGTTATAAACCTAGAGTATTCAAAGCTTTATCGTTTTAACTTTCTTTTTACAGATTTAACGTGTTAGCTTAAGTATTTTAACTTACTTTAGTTAACTATAGTTTCATTAGTCATACTTACGTAGAAAAACTAAAAATACGTATTAAAGGTTATAAAGCGTATCGATAAATTTTAATAATTAAAGGGATATGTTAAAATTTATAAACGTTATTAATTTCTAATGATAGTGTAAGAAACAAATACTCTTTATTAAAGCAATTTACCTTAGTTTTATTATACGTAAAGTTTTTATTTCAATATATAAGGTATTATAATAAAGTTTAATCCAGGCACACCTAGCTCTGCCCTTTATTTTTGGCCCTATAGAATCGTTTTATTTATAACTATAGGCTTTTTATTCCTTTACCATAACTCGTCCTTTAAACTTTTATACTAATACAGCTGATTCGTAATAGTACACACTTAATTAATTTATTTACTTACACTTAAAGTGTTTTTACACTTATGTATAAAAACCACATAATTATTTTTATCTATTTTATTTTATTTTTTATCGATTTTACACAGTAAATAGTTGAAGTAAATTAAAACTTTAATACTTTTATAGTTTATCTCTTTTATTCATTTAACTTATATAAAATAGTAAAGTTAAGGGTTTTAACCCTTTACCATTTTTGTTTGGTCTTTTTCAGCTAATATGATAATTCTAGTAATAATAATCTTGATATTAAAGGCAGTAAGGTATTAAATTAATACGAGGTATATGTGTTTATCGTTTATAATTAACTATAAAGGGTTTATCAGTGGTAAGTTTTAAGTATTAATTAAATACGATGATATACTTTTACGTTAATTATCGTGGTTGTAAAGATTATTTATAAATAGGGAAAGAAAGAATTACAATATAAAGGTAAGTGATAGTTTTTTATATACTAAGTTAATAAAGTTTATAATCACTACGGCTTTTAAGCTGTAAATTAAAGTAAGTTTAAGGTTTAATTATAACAGATTAACAGTAGTATGGTTTATAAGGTAGTGTTATAACGTAATTAATAAGTTGTTCAGTAAGAAGGGCATTTTGCTGGTTACCCTAGTCTTTTTATAAACGTTAGGTTTTAGCGTTTTAAAATAACTTTTTTATCGCACGATTTGTTGTATTTTATAATAAAGTTTAATAGTGGTAACGGTTTACTAGCCTGATTAACTGTACCACTTATCGTTACAGTGTTATTTAGTAAGAAAAAGCTTATTATGTGGCTTAAGGATGTTTTAACACCATATATAATTACACGTGTGATATTAACTACAGTACTTATTTACTAAATTTAAAGACGTAAAAGTACGGCGTTTATAAAGAAAAACGGGCAATTATATAAATAATTTATCCTTATAAAAAAGATAAAAAAAGCGGTTAATAATAATTAATACTTTTTTAAAATTGTATATATAAGGTACGGAATTTATAATTGTGTTTTAAAATATATTAATAACATAAAAAAGAGATAACTGTTATTAAAAATTAAGAAGTTAAAAAGGGGGATATATTAGATTAAAAAGGTTATTAATATCAGTCATAGGCTTTTAAAAGATGGTAAAGATAGGGAGTATTGTATATATGTAGTTTAGACCTGTTATTTATTGAACCGATAATGTAATAATGATTGACTATTAAAATAACACACTTCAGATATGAAAACACTTAAGTCCCTTTAAAAAGGGGTAATTACCGTATAATTTATACGGGTTTAACTAAAGTGATATATCATTTTATTATTATTAAAAACTTTAATATTAAGTTATATAAAATCTTCGATACAGACTTTATCGCTTTGATTTAAGTTAATTATAAGTTTAAATAATACTATGTAAAAGAGATTTTAAATAACTATATAATAGTATTTATATTAACAGTTTAAAAAAGTAAAGTGTTTTATAAATAAGTGTAAACTATCTGTATTATTAGAAACAAACTAGTAAAGATCGATAAAGAAAACAAAGAGTAAAAAGATAACTAAATATACTTAACTATAGCTTGGATAATTCTAACAGTTATAGTAACTAATATGTAATGAAATAACAGTTTTACTTTTACCGGTAATGAACCTAAATGGTCGGAATGATTAAATCCCTTTAAAAAAGGGAAACGCTTTAATAAACTTACAGAAATTTTATAATGATAACCCGGGAAAAAATAATTTTTAACCTACCGTACGTATTAAAAAGTAAATGTAAAAAATAATAGGTATTTACAAAATTATTTCAATAATAATAAGTTAATTAGTATACAATTATGTTTAGAATAAATAAGGTTTATAAATTGTTAAGGGAAATAATTAAAATTATATTTTTTTAGTAAAAACAAAATAAATCTAACTTAAATAATAAGTGGTTAAATAAAACGTTTTAATAATAAATTACCTATAAGTATAAATAATATGGTAAAAGTAAAAGTAACGTACTATAACCGTTGAATTATTTAATAACCCTAAAGTTAAATATCTTTTAGCCTAAAGTATAAGTAATAAGTTCGATTCTTAGTCTGGCTATTAATGGAATTATTTTTTAAACTTTCCGATTTTTAAAAGCCTTACGGCGAGTTTTTTTTAGTAAGGGGGGTATGTGACAAATTAACAAAAACTAATAATAGCCGATCTTTATGGGTTATTAGTAAGCTAGCCTAATGGGATAAAATTACGGATTGGATAATAGCCTTATTAATAAGGTTGTGTGCTGGCGATTAGAGCTTACCCTTTTATTACAGGCGTGTTTTATAGAGGCGGATTTTTTTCCTCTTTACACTATAATTCGACCAAATTATTAGCTATAACCTTACGCCCCAGTACAATTATTATGCTCTCGGTTACACGTTCCGACAGTTCGTATTTATTACCGGTGAAAACAAAACTATTATTTTATTACGTGTTAATTATTACGACTGTTAGAAATATCTAAGCTGTAGTTAAGTCCATCCAATTATCTTTTTATTTTTTTATCATTTTCGTCGATTTTTACTAGTTTTTGCCTAATAATACGGATATTATACACATATTTACAGAATAACTCGTTTTTTCGGACCGCTAGTATAAATACTGTTATGTTTTTATTTAAAATCTCCTTTATATAATGTTATTTAAACTTATAACTAATATAAATTAAAGTAATAAGATCTGTACTAAAGACTTTATATAAATTAGTATTCAGGTCTTTAATAGTAATAAGGCTATAAATCGCTTTCGTTAAAACTATATAAGTTATACCATAATTACCCAGGTATACCTGGCTCTACCTTTTATTTTTAGCCCTATAGTATCGTTATATTTCTTACTCCAGGTTTTTTACTTTTTTATAATAACTCCGTATTTATATCGCCCTTTTCCTTTTATTTAAAATCGTTTACGTCTTTTACACACTTATACTACTATAGCTGATTTATAATATCACACACTTAGTTAATCTATTTACCTACGTTTAAGGTGTTTTACACCTACGTATAAAAACTTTACTTTAGTTATTGTCTAGCTTATTTGATTTTTTATCGATTTTATATAACAAATAGTTAAATTAAATTAAAGCTTTAATACTTTTTTCGTTTATCTTTTAAATTAACTTCCCTCGTGTAAAATGGTAAATTTAAAGGTTTTAACTATTCATTATTTTTATTTAGTTTTTCCAGGCTAATATTATAAACCTAATAATAATAGTTTAAATACTAAAAGTATTAAAGTAATAAATTAATATAAAGCAGGGTTGTGAATTACTCCGTATTATTCTACTCAAACCACTGAGTAAAAGTAAGCTACTCTACTCAGTACTCTGAGTAAAGTAAGTATTACTCATTAATAAAAGTGGGGCGAATGATAATAATAAGTAATAATAATACATTTTTATTAGTAATATTAGTACTGGTAATAATATTATTACTAGTGTTAAAAATAATATTAAGAATAAATAATACAGTTGTAAAAAATAAGAGTAGAAAAATATAATCCGTGTAATTTAAAAATTATATAAAGAATATAATAAAAATAAAAATCTTGAAAAACTCATTTCACATTATAAGTAACTCGTTTAATAGTATTAATAATAAAGTAATTAATAATTTATAAACAGTAATAAAATTTTAGTATTTAAATAATAAATTTATTAAACCTTACTCATTTTACTCATTACTACTCTACTTATTACTCTGAGTATAATTAGCCTATTTTACTCAAGCCACTGAGTAAGAGTAACCTACTCTACTAGTGCACTGGCCTGATTTTGAGTAAAATGAGTAAAATGAGTATAAGTACTCAGTAATAAGTACTGAGTAATGTAATAACCCTGATATAAAGTATATACACTTATCGTTTATAATTAATTATACACAACTTATTAGTTTTAAACCTTAGGTATTAATTAAATACGATGATGATCGTACCTTTATGTTACCCGGGTACAATTAGCTCTGCCCTTTATTTTTAACTCTATAATATTGTTTTCTTTACGACTATAGGTTTTGTACTTTTTTATTACAATAATTCCACACTTATATAGCTTTTTTCCTCTTACTTAAAACCGTCTACGTTTTGTAAACGCTTATATTAATACATTTAATTTGTAATATCGTATATCTAATTAATTTATTTACCTATATTTAAAGTATTATTACCAGGGTTGGTTAAAAGTCAGAACTTAAGTCTGACTTAACTTGCCAATCCTGACTTAAGTCAAGTTATCCCTTCGATTATAACTTAACTTGCCAAGCAAGTTATAACTTAAGTTATAACTTATAGACTTATATTACGTAAAAAAATTTGATTAATTTTAAAAAATTTTGATTAATTTTAAAAAAATTTGATTAATTTTAAAAAAATTTATATTACTAATACTATTTTTTCTTTATTTTTAATTAATTAATTGAATTAATAATTAATTAATTAATAGTGCTTTTCTAATTAATTTTATTATTGTAGGAATTATTATTTTATTTTTGAACGTTAAAAAAATCAAAATTAATTACGAAACTAACTGATACAGGAATTCCATGGCACGGAAGGCCATGGAGGCGCAGTGTGCACAGAAGCTACAAACTGGCCTGTGCAGCACTAGACCGTATGTAAACTAACTTAAAAACACTAACCATCTGCAAATGGTCTATACACACATGCACTAAGCCTTAAACTTTCGCTATATAATGTAAAAAGGTTTCTCCTTTATCAAAACACACTACACCACTTAATATAACCACTTAACCATAACAGTAAACTTATATTATGTATTTCTACTCTCCCTGAAGTATTTTTATTAAATGATAACTTAAACTACTTTTAATAGTATTAAAAAACTATCTACTGTCGTAAGAAATTGATTTACGTAATAACGGTATAACTAACGTTAACGATTAATTAATCGCTACCCCGTTATTTTGGTAAAATCCGACAGATAACGGCTTAACTGATAACGGTGAAATCTCTAAAAAGTAAGCTATTTAAGCGCTTAATTATAACGGTTTAACCTAACTAAAAAAAAAATTAAAGCAAAACCTTAAAAGCAATCGTAACACTTATTAAAACAACCTTAAAAAATAGATTTATAAAGCTTAATTATAACGGCTTAACCGAAGTAATAATACCCCGTTATAAACTTTTTTTTAGCGTTTAACAGTTTAATTAAAGTAAATCTAAATACCTTATAATATATAACCTTATTACACCATTTAAAGCGATACGCTTATTAACTCGCTTTTAATACCCACCCTAATCCGATTACTACTTACAAATATCGATACAACAGGTTTTATTAATCGCTACGTTTATTAAAGTTATTATATCCTTATTTACTTGATTTTATTTCTAACGTTTATAATATTATATCCATAAAATAAATCCCCTAAAATTATATAATACTAAAGGTAATCCTAATAAGTTATTTACTACGACATAATACTAAAATCTTAATTAAAATATATTCAAAAATAATCTCTAGGTTTTTCAACCATAAGTATAAAAATATTATTTATATAATCCACTTTTACTAAAGCATTATAATAACAGTACAGTACTTTAATTTATAACAGAGCGTTAAAGATATTTTCTATATTTACAAACGCTTTTAAAAAGCCTAATATAACCACCTATCAGCGTAATTATTAGTATAAATAAAATTCTATAACTTTAACCGTTAATCCTACCTTAAAAAGGTACTTATAAATAATAAGTAATTTATACAGTAGCTGGGAGAGTAAAAAAAGTAATATATAAAGCTTTTAAATTATATATATAGTTAAGTAATTAAGTACGTTAAAATACTGTAAATATTAATAAAAAATTCTAACACTTATATTAATAAACTAGTAAACTTAAAGTCACTTACCGATTATAAAGCTACTAAAACAGTAAAAATCGGTAACATTATTAAACAGTTTAACAAAATATAGGTTAAATTTATCATAATTAGATAAATACTAATGTAAAGATAAATAAAATCTTAACTTTTATATATAACTTATAATAATTATAAAACTTTAAAAGTTTACTAAAACCTAGATTATTAAAATGACCTAATGTTATCTTATAATTTTAATTTAACTTAACACTTAAAGTAAAACAGAAAATAACTGTACTGTTAATTAGCCTTACTTTTTAATAAAATAAGTGTAATAACCTTTTAAACCACAGTAATTTTTAAAATAACTTTAATCTTTCAAGCACGTTAAACCCTTATGATTAAATTTTTTAAAAACCGTATTTTTATTTTATAATAACCCTATACAGTTAATATAAAAAGGTAACGTTCCTCCTTTAAGGCCTTAAGGAAATCTTAACTTAATTTTTACTAAGTTTAAAACTTAAACAGAAATACTATATTATTTAAACGATTTTTAATCTTAATATAATACAGTTATAAATAATTACCTAATAACCCCCTTTTAAAATAATATAATACCTTAAAAAAAGATATATATATTTATAAAACAACCTTAAAAACCTATAAAAACTAAACTTATAATACTAATACTTAATACTTAAAGTAATTCTAAACCTATTATTTATTTCAGATACTAATATCATTTTAAAAATCACTATTAACCTATATATTACAGCTAGAAAATTCCCTAATATAAAGTTTCAATCCCTAAACTCCTTAAAAACTTTTAGTTTAATTTCATTAACCCTAAATAGTTAAAAAAAGTATAAAAAGCCACTTTATAAACTTTATAAACATAATTAATACCACTAATAATAAAGGTTAAACTTATATTAAGTAAAAGGTTATTAAGTAATTTAATCTTATGTAAAAAACCCGTTTAATAATAAAATGGTAAAAAGCGGGAAAAATATAATTTACATTAATATTTACTACTTTTTAAACCAGCTCAGTACTCATTACTCAGTACTCATACTCATTTTACTCATTATACTCAGAATCAGGCCACTAAGTAAAGTAGGCTACTTTTACTCAGTACCCTGAGTAGAGTAGGCTAATCTTACTCAGAGTAATAAGTAAAGGGGTAATGAGTAAAGTGAGTAACGTTTATTTTTTAGTCTTAAAGTAATTTATATATATTATTAAAAACTAATTTAATTATATTAATATTTATAATAAACTATAGTTTTATTATCCTTTTAGTGTACATATTAGATTCTACGTATTATATCAAAATATTTTCACGGTTAAACTCCTTTGTACAGGGATTTTTATTTTTAACAATTATATTATAATAGTTTTACTATAATTCAAATAAACTATTCACACTTTCATTAACACTAATAATAATACTATTATTAATAATATTATAAATAATATTTTTGGAAAAAAATTAGTATTAGTATGAGTCCCACGTTTTTCACTGAGTAATACTCACTTTACTCAGAGTACTGAGTAAAATAGTTCACTCTTACTCAGGGCGCTGAGTAAAGTAATACTGAGTAATTAACAACCTTGTTATATAAGTAATATTTTAACTTAATTACAGCTTTAAACGTATTTTCTTTTATCTCGTATAGTAATATTTTAGCCGTAAAGTAATATTAACGTTTAGTATCAGTGTTTTCAGATATAACCTTTTCACTCTTATAAGTTAACGTTATTATTGTACAGATCGTTAAATCTTTACAGGCTTTAAGTTATTTAATTACTGTAGCGTAAGTAATTAACTATAGTAATAAAGGGGCTTATTAATAATAAGTTTTATATATTAATTAAATATAACAGTAAATACACTTCTGTAATAAATATTATAACTGTAAAAGCTATTTATAAATAAAACAGGAAAGAATTACGATATAAAGGGTAACAGGTAACAGCTTTTTATATATTGGGTTAATAAAGCTTATAATTACCGTGGCTTTTAAGCTGTAAGTTAAAGTAAGTTTTAAGTTCTATTATAAGTTTAATGTAATAACGGATGAACAGCGATAAGGTTTACAAAGCAGCACTGCAGTGTAATTTATAAGTTATTAAGTAAAAAGGGTATTTTGCTGGTTACCTTAGTTTTTTTTCCCAAATGTCGGGTTTCGGCGTTTTAAAACAACTTTTTTGTAGCAGACATCTTTATCTCATTAAGATATAATTATAAATTATATACTTTAAATATATGATTTAAAAGGTTATTAAGTATTATTAACTGTTTTTGTTACATTTTCTATATTTAATAAATGATCTTATTTAACATAATATTAATCATCTATTATTTAAAGGCTTTTTTAATATCTTAAATATAAAATATTATAAACCTAAGATATTTAAGGCTTTATTAGTTTAATTTGCTCTTTACAGATTTAACACACTGGTTTATATTTAAATATACTAGCTCGTTTTAATTAATTATAGTTTTATCACTCGTACTCATGTAAAAAAAAACTAAAAACACGTATTAAAAATCATAAAGTGTATTAATAAGTTTTAGCGGTTAAAGAGATATATTAAAATTGATGAATATTATTAATTTTTAATAATAATGTTAATAAAACATTACCCTGTTAAAGTATTTTACCTCATTTTCATTATACGTAAAGTTTTATTTTAATCTATAAAATATTATTTTAAAGTTTAATAATAGTAAAGGTTTTATTAATTCAACTGGTCGTATTACTTATTATTACAGTGATATTTTAGAAAAAAAAAGCTTATCGTACGGCTTAAAAACGTTTTAACACCGTATGTAGTTAGTTATACGTGTGATACTAAATATAGTATTTACTTATCAGAATTCAAGACATAAAGTACGTGTTTATAAAGAAAAACGGGGTATTATATAAGTAATTCATAATTATTATATGCTCAAAAAAAAGCTACAAAGATGTTTGTTATTAACAAATCATTATTTATAATTCCCCGTTTTTTTTTAAAAAAAACACTATACTCTGCGTCTTTTTAACTAATAAGCGCTTATTGCCGGGACAAGCCCTAAAAGGTATATAAAACATCAACTTTATAAAAGGCTTTTAGGTTAATAATAGTACGTGTAATACTTATCTTTTTCGCTATTATCATATAAATGGTGTAGCTGGCTAGTTAAGTTGGTAAAACCCTTATATCACAGTTATTAAACTTTATTATAACGCTTTATGTATAAAATAAACTTACGTATAAAATAAATCTCCCTCTACGAGCCTTTATAAGGCAGTAAGGGGGGGTGCTTTACGGCACTTTGAAATAGGGGAAGGAAAAAAGCAGTGTATAAATATAGTTATATTTAGTTTATTTATTTTTATCTTTTCATTAACGTATTAGTTCATAGTAGATAAAGGCGTAATTTCTTAAACCTAGTATAACTAAGTTTATACCTTAGTATTGTTACGCGAAAATGCTAAGTATATTATAACATTTATCTTATCCCGTAGTATTTCCCTAATATTTAATTCCTCTTTATAAAACTTATAAAGCATAAGCCCAAAGATAATCAGCTTAAGTAAAGGTTAATCGTCGCGCTTAATAAGTGCAATCAAATAATACACTTTAACCAGATCTTTAAAGGCATTATATACGTATAAAGGTAATGGGTTATATAAAGTACGTATAATCTGGTTTTTATAAGTTATAACACAATATATAAATGTATAGTAAATAATATTACTTTTAATAATTACCCTTACTTTATTAGTTTGATACTAAATTGTTAAAAACGGTACTGTAATAACGTATTTATACCTTATAAAAATATTTTTATATTAGCGACTTAATATAAGTAGTATTTTTTTATAAGTTTAATCAAAATTCGGTTTTATTAAAGTGGGAAAGTCGTATATATTATTTTATATAAGTTTAAAGTTAAATCGGCTTTTAAACGGTTATTAATAGAATATATACGTTAATAAAAGATATGTACTAATAATCTTAACCTAAGTGTTTTACTGGATACCTTGTAATATTATCGCTGTTGCTTTTTTACCGCCGGGTATAGGGTTGTAAAAGATCTTTTTTAGCTTTTTTTCAAGTATATAAAAGAAATCTAAATAAAAGTAACGTAAAATGCCTTAAAGAGTAAGCTTTTCCCACCTTTACTGTACATCATACTTAATTATCTAACGTAATTAAACTACAGACACTTATTTGCGATTACCGTATGTATAGATAGCTTCTCTCCGTGTGTAAAACTTATTAATAAGCCTATAGCTAACCAGATGGTAAAGTATAAAATCCAGGCTAAAAAGCCAGTCTTGTAAACCTGGTAAAAAACCATGAAAACCACCCAGATACCAAGTAATCTTGGCACTTAAAAAAGATCTTTAATAACGCTATATTTAGTGTTAAAAAACCAGTAGGGATATTAGTAAAAAGTGTTTAGTAAAACACTTAAATTACAATTATTACTATTACTCTGTATCTTTTATTAACCTATACCATGTCTCCGCTAGTCCTTGGCCTCCAGGGGTCCCTGGCCAGCCAAAACCCTCCAAACCCTCTTAGGCTAAGCCACCTCAATAAGAGATTAATAGCTTTAACCCCAGTAAAAAATCCTTAATATAACAGCTATCTTTTTCTTTGCTGTAAAAAAAACACTATTACTATCTTCTCTAACAATTATTACCTTATTTAACGTTTTTTTCGCTCGAAAAAAGCGAGTGTTATACCTAAAATCATAATTATTAATAATTAAGCCTAATTACCGTTAATTAATTTAAAGTTCTAACTTCCTGTCCCTTATATTATCCATATAGTATAACACTTATAAGGTAATTTTAGCGTTCCAGTAGTACACTTATACCTTTTTAATTATTTTAAACGGTAAATTAACTAACTTAATAGGCCTAATTAACTAATTTCTCTAATTAAACGTGTAGAACTAACTAGTTAAATCCGTATAATAACCCGATTACAGCTCCTACTTATAATTAAACTTATGACGTAAAGGATTAAAAAGAAGATATAAAGCCGACTAATTATACCTTTATATTCGTTCACTTACGTGTAAAGTGCAGTTAAAGGCAGTAATATAATTTATTAAATCTAAAAAGGCCTTAAGTGTTACCTAAGCTGTAAAGTTATTTAAGGTTAATAAAGCAACTTTTTAAAACTAAATTAAAAATGCTAAGTTAAGGATTAAGGTTAAAGCTTACCTTTAACACTTATTACTTAAAAATGAGAGAGCGTTAATTATTATAATTTACCAGTTTAATACCACAGGTTAACTTATATTAATTAAGGTTATATATACACACTTACATTAAAGTTTTTATTTTTAAAAAAAGACATTTAATTACTTAATAGAAATTAATATCTTTAATTCCTTAAATACTATTTTAAACTTACTATACGTTAGTTTTAAATAACAACATAAACCTAATATAATACCTAAACTAACTTAAAAACCTTTACTTACTGGTTTAAACTTATCGCTATTATGAAACTTTAATATAATATCTTAATTAACAATAAATATAATATAAATAAAAAGGGCGTAATAACAGGTATTAATATTACTGCTAAAGTTTTTATATCGCAGATAAATACTAAGGTGTTAAAAGCGTTACTAGTTTATCTTGAAAATCAAAAGTAGGTTTTTATTATTAAATGTGTTTTAACCTTTAATTACTTATTTCCGCCTTTTATAATCATTAAAAGGTAATGTCTCTAATAATTATAAACTGTAAAAAAGATTAGTCCTTAAATTTAACTCTATTACTTAAAAACGGTTAAACTAATCGTAATATTACCTTAAAGTAACCAACGTACTTTAAACAAGAATATATAAAAGCGGATTACTAATAAATATAAACTTTTAATACTTAATAACCACTTTAACTATACCTTTAGCCCTTTAACTTAATATGTTTTACCGGTTGTTGAAAAAAAAAATATGAAGGAAAAGTTATAAAACACTTACTATTTAACACAATTAGAGTAAATAACTATTGATTTTTAAAACCTTATTAAAAAGTTTAATCTAGTTACGTGAAAAGTTATTAAATTATAACTGTTTAACTTTAAAAAGGTGTTATTACCGTTAGAGAAAAAATACTAAAGTACATTGAAAACAATTACTGTTAAATCTTTAAATCTTACCCCTTTTACCCTTAAAGTTATGATAACCTTAACTTTTTTCATTATTAGTAATTCTTTACCTCTCTATACTTTTATTAACGTTTTACGTCTTTTTACTTTAAAAAACCTTGTATTTATTATTATTAACAGCTTCAAAATCGATTTAATATAAAAGTTTAATAGACCTAACTGTTATAATAAAGTTAAGTAGCTTTTTTTAACTACTTTTACCTAACTTATCCTTAACGTCACACTTTTATCAGTTAATAGTGCTTTAATTATAAAAGCGTTATTAACTGTTAAAAAGTTACTAAGAAAAACTATAAAAAGGTATAATAGCTAACGGTTACCGCTTATAAAGCTGTTAAAAATAAGAAAACTACTAAAGTAGTAAAGGTAATCAAGGAAAAGAAAAGAAAACAGTTAATTTATAACTTTTTACGTTACTTAAAAAAAACATTTAATATTATTATCTACTTATAGATAAAGCTTTATAAATTAATAGTATTAAAAACACTAAAAAGGTTAAAGGGGAAAAAGCTTTTATTTCCCTTTATATTTAAAACATTAACACCGATAAGACTAGCTTTTAGGAAAAAGGTTTTTACAAATAACGATATAAAGCTATAACTAATGTTAAAAGTCCTTAAAAGGATTTAAAAGTAAGCTAAAGAGGTTATGTTAATTAAAATACCTATTAATATTACTTATTTTCTTTAAACACTCTTTCTTTTAAGTCGTTTTTTTATTTAGTAACCATTTTTACTTAAAACTAAATCTCTTTTACTACTGTTAAACCTTTTTAATTATTATTAATTTAAGTCAAAGCCTTCCCTTTTTATTAGGTCTGCAGTACTTTAAACTAATGGTTTATTCTCTTCCACTTATTACTTAAATTTAATATAATATATATTACTGTTTTTCCCTTATTAACTTCAACTTTAATAAGATATTTACTTTACTTTTATACTTAGTAAAGATAAGTGTTATTAAAAGTAAGTGATAATTTATTTTTAAAACCAGAGGATAATAATACGTGTTATTAAATGTAGTATATACCGTACGTTATAAAGCACTTTAAGGCTTCAAAATCGTAAATTATAACTGTAGGTAAATAAGTTAAAACATTAAAAAAAAGTACTTCCGGTAATAACCTATAAATGATATCGATTTTACCTAAGAATTACTTTAGTTTTATAGGTGTGGGATACTGGGAAATAATCTGGAAGGCTAAATTTTGGTGGCGGTTACATTAGCTGACACATTTGATTAATAGAGATTAGGCTGGCCAGGGACCCCCGGAGGTCAAGGATTAGCGGAAACACGGTATACTTTTTTAACAGCTGTTCAAAAACCCACTTAACCTTTAACCCGTATAAAATAATATATATACCTTTTTTACCCCAATAAAAATAAACTTTAATTAAACTTGTAAAAAAATACTATTTATATATTTTACACTGTTATTTTTTTTTCCTCTTCTAAGGTAAAAATACGTTATGATAGCTTGTATAATAATCTGTTATTAAATTAATACAGTAAAAATAATTATTAAAAGCTATATCATGCGCTACATACTTATATAATATTTTAAAACCTAAAAAGGCCAGATTATACATACTTTATATAACCCTTAACCTTTACATATATAGAAGGTTTTTAAAAGTTTAGTTATAAGTTTATTATTTAATTATACTTATTAAATATAATAATTAGGTTTTACTTAAATTAATTATTTTTAAACTTATAATGATAAATTATTTACATAATTCCCCGTTTTCCTTTATAAACACCGTACTTTAGGTCTTGAATTCCGGTAAATAAGTACTGTATTTAGTATTATATATATAACTATATATAGTGTTAAGACGTTTTTAAGCCGTACGATAAGTTTTTTCCCACGAAATAACACTGTAACGATAAATAATACAGTTAATTAGGTTAATAGAACTTTTACCACTACTAAACTTTATTATGATACTTTACGTATAATAAAGGTAAGGTAATGTACTTTAATAAGGTGTATTTTCTTTTTACAATATTATTAAAAATTAATAACGTTTATGAATTTTAACATATGCCTTTAACCGTTAAAATTTATCGATATATTTGATAGCTTTTAATACGTATTTTTAATTTTTTTACGTAAGTATAACTAATAAAACTACAGTTAATTAAATTAAGTTAAAATACCTAAACCAGTATATTAAATCTATAAGGAAAAGGTTAAAGCGATAAAGTCCTCAAAACTTTAAATTTATAAAGGTATTAAGTCTAATATGTTTATACTTAAAATACCGAAAAAGGACTTTAAATAATAGGTGATTTATATTACTTTAGTTAAAACTATTTAACTAAATATAAAAAGATACAAAAAGTGGTTAAGAACGATTAATAACGCCTTTAAATCGTATATTTCAAGTATATAATTTATAACTATATTTTAAAGCAGATTAGTAACATAAAAGAGAAATAACTATTATTAAAGATTAAACAGTTAAAGGGGGGGATATATTAAATTAAAAAAGTTATTAATATAAGTTATAAGTTTTTAAAAAATCGTAAAAATAGGGAGTAAGTGTATATACGTAGCTTAAACCTGTTATTTAAATATTAAACTGATAATATAATAATAATTAATCATTCAAATAACATACTTAAGGTATAAAGACACTTAGGTTTTTCGAAAAGGGATTTTTAAACTTATATTTTATAAGCTTTATAAAAAAAACTAAATATTGGAAAAATAATACGGGATAAAATAAATATTACGATTTACTTAGTATTTTCGTGGAAAATAACTAAAGTATAAACCTAATTACACTAGGTTTAAAAATTTACGACTTTATATATTATAAAATCCGGGTACACCTGGCTCTGCCTTTTATTTTTAGCCCCATAGTATCGTTTTATGTGGGACTATAGATTTTTTTACTTTTTTATAATAACTCTGTACTTATATAACTTTTTTCCTCTTAATTAAAACTATTACTATACAAATTAAACAAATTATAAACCTTTTGTACAATTTTATATATATAATTTACTTATATATTAACTTTTACTAAATCTCTACAGTTTTGAAACAAACGTTACATGTTGTTGACAAATTATTGTTCATAATTCCCCGTTTTTTTTCCAGAGACGCCATACTCTGCGTCTTTTTAACTAATAACCGCTTATTACCGGGGCAAGCCTTAAAGGGCGTGTAAAACGTTACTAAAAGGTGTTTAGGCTGGTAGTAACACGTGTAATACTTATACTTTTTACTATTTTTCTATAAGTATTGTAACTAACTAGTTAGATTAGTAAAACCCTTATATTATAACTATTAAACTTTATTATAACACCTTATATATAAAATAAACTTACGTATAAAATAAATGTAAAGAAAGGTAGTGTAAAGTACTTTAAAGAGTAAACTTTTCTTTAAACCTTTACTTCAGACTGTATTTAATTATTTAATACAATTAAAAACTATAAACACTTATTTAAATAATTACTGTATATATAGGTAACTCTTCTTTAATTATAAGATTAATAACCCTATAGTTAATTAAATAGTAAAGCAGAAAATCTGTTAAAAAACTACTTTTATAAGCTTAGTAAAAAACCATAAAAACTATTTAAATATTAAGTAAACTTAATATTTTAAAAATAAATAACAGTTACCGTATAGCCTATATAGTTTTAACTAAAACGATCCGTAGCTTTATTACCATTTAAAATCCTAATACTCATAATTTAAATAAGATCTTTTATACAGATCTTATTACTTTGATCTGATTTAGTTATAAGTTTAAAGAACATTATATAACGGAGCTCTTAAATAAAAATGTACAGGTATTTACGTTAGTAGTTTAAAAAGATAAGGCTTTTTATATACAGGTGTAAAATATCTGTATCATTAGAAAAAAATTGGTAAAAAATAATAAAATGGATAAAAAGTAAAAGGATAACTAAATGTACTTAATTACAGCCTAGATAATGTTAACAGTTGTAATAACTAACATGTAATAAAATAACGGTTTCGCTTTTACCAGCAATAAACCAAAACCGTCGGAACGGTCAAGTTCTTTTGAAAAAGGGAATCTTACTTAATCCTCTGTATTAAGTGTTTTTTAATTTTTTAATTCCTTTTTTTATATTCTATCAGGTATATCCAGCGTTGTTACATTACTCAGTACTTGTTACTCTGTACTTATACTTACCTTACTTATTTTACTCAGAATCAGGCCAGTGAGTAAAGTAGGCTAATCTTACTCAGAGTGATAAGTAATGTAATAATGAGTAAAGAAGTAAAGTTTATTTTTTAATTATTAAAATTATTAATTTATTATTAATAGTTAATTTAATTCTTAATAATTATTTTATATTGTACTAATATTATGAGTATATTATATTTTTATTACTTTTTTGCTATAAATATTGGATTCTTCGTCTTATATTTTAAATTTATTAACATTAATAATAATGATATTATAGTTTAATATTACCATAATAAATATTTAACACTATCATTAATACTAATGATAATACTATTATTAATATATTGTTGTTACTAATTATATTTGTATAAAAAACAGCATTATTAGTATTAGCCGCACGGTTTTTACGGAGTAAAGTACTGTACTTTTACTCAGGCCAATGAGTAGAGTAGTAGTGAGTAATTAACAACGCTGGGTATATCCCAGCTAAATTATAGTTTTAAACGTGTTTTCCTTTATCGTACGTATTAATGTTTTAGCTGTAAAAAAGTACAGGTTTAAAATAATAAGATAAAACCATCATGCCACAAAAAACTTATTTTAAAACCCTAAAACCTAACGTTGATAAAAAGACCAGGGCAACTAGTAAAATACCCCTTTTACTTAATAACTTATTAATTACGTTACAGTGTTATTTTGTAAACCTTATTACCATTAATCCGTTACATTAAACCTAAACCTCACTTTAACTTACAGCTTAAAAACTACAGTAATTATAAACTTTATTAACCCAATATATAAAAAGTTATTACCTTTTATGTCGTAACTCTTTCCTTCCCTATTTATAAGTAATTTTTAAAACTATAATCCTTAATATAAAAGTACGTTTACCATTACATTTAATTAAGACCTAAAACTTATTATTAATAAGCTTTTTTATTCCAGTTAATTGATAACATAAGTATTATTTTATATTAATCTGGTACATTAAAGCTTTTACGGTTAAAACCGTTATTATTATAATTAAGCCCTTTACCTTTAAGTATATTAAACATTCTATTTTAAAACATATATTATAAATCTATAACTGTATTACTTTTCGTTAAACCTGCTGTTTAAAGACTTTAATACTAATATAATTAAGGCTGTAATAACGTTTAATTATAAACTTTATAAATTTAAAGATAAAAAACGGGTTTGGAAAAGCCTTAAAAAGGATAATTATAATACTTTTATTTATAAGTACTAAATGATATTAAAGGTAAAAAAGTGGTTAATTAAAGTTTACAGTATTATATAAATAATGTACGATTTAACACTTTATGGAAAAAGGCTATATAAGTATGAAGTTATTGTAAAGGAGTAAGAAGCCTATAGTTATAAACAAAACGATATTATAGGGCTAAATAAAAGGTAAAGCCAGGTGTGCCCGGAAAGTGTACAGGTTTACATTATTAGTGTTATTAAAGATAATTTTCTAGCTTTTATAAGTTAAAGCTATTATTATACGGATCGTTAAAAGTCCATAGGCTATAAGCTGTTAAATCGGTATAATATAAGTAGTTAACTGTAATAAGTAATGAAAGGGCGTATTGGTAATAAGTTTTATATATTAACTAGATAAAACGGTAAATATATTTCTGTAATAAATATTACAGCTGTAAATATTATTTATAAATGAAAAAGAAAAACATTACTATATAAAGGTTAGTAATAACCTTTTATATATTAGGTCCATAAAGTTTATAATTACCGTAGTTTTAATGTTATAAGTTAAAAGTAACAGATTAACGGTAATAAGGTTTATAAGGTAATACTGTAACGCAATTAATAAGTTGTTAAGTAAAAAAGGTATTTTACTAGTTACCTTGGTTTTTTCACAAACGTTGGGTTTTAGCGTTTTAAAATTTTTCTTTGTGGCAAATATCTTTATCTTAATATATTATAGAGTAATATGTTAATTAAAAGATAATAATACATAAACTAAATGTAATTCCCTTAATATTACTTTTTTCCTTCCTTTATCTTAAAGTGCCGTAAAGTACCCCTTTTCACTGCCTTATAAAAGCTCGTAGAAGGTTATCATTACTATATTAGTGTATAAAAAGGTGGTGTTAAAAAGCGTGTAAAGTACGGGTAATAGAGGCAAAGGAGGCAAAAAAATTCCTTTAATAGATTTTAGCCATTATATAACCAAAATAAACACAGGGTAAAAAAAACACACATATTTTAAACCCCAGTGTTAAAAACCAAAGAAAGGTACTATGTGTGACGGGCTGAGCCCTGGTGCAGCCTCGGCGACTCTCGGCCGTGGCGCCGGGCCCGCGGGGCCGGAGGTGGGGCTCCGCCCCACCGGCAACCACCCCCTGACCCTCGAACGAAGCCATTCCCAGAAATGACGATGTGCGCACACAGACCACAACACTAAACCTTAGCGAGGCATGCGACGTCTCTGGAATCTTCTATCTCCCTCGGGTCGAAACAATGAGGTCATGTATATATGAAAGAGGCCTCTCCTCTCCTCTCCTCTCTTTCTTTCTTTTCCTCATGTTCTGCGTCTTCGTTGAATAGGTCTAGCTAGTTGCAACACACTACCTTGCCCGTTACACTATGAGGAGGAACAGAAAACGTTAAATCTAAGCTTTAATCACAGGTAATTTAATTTATTCTATAGTTTTCAAGTACATTAACGTTAACTTTATAAAAATAATAATTAAAAACGTCTTAAGGTATAAAGCTACTTGCTATTACTTTTATCTTTTTCCTCTTTTTCTTCCTTCTCCTCTTTTTTAACCTTTTTATCCTCTATATAATAAAATCACACACAGACGTATATACGTATATGTATACCTTTTATTTTTTATTATACTTGTTAAAATTCTTGTTATTATTGTTAATAAGATACCGATTTTTTGCTCCCTCGGAATTAAGTGCAACGGGAACATGACAAGAGGTCCCGATTCCAGGGTTCGCTCTGTACAGTTATAAAACAGAGAATAGAAATCCCCACAAAGGGGGTATGGTAATTAGAAACGCTTCGGCAGAGCTACATCAGCCACCCCGTTTTTCGGTTAAGGAAATAAGGTACCTCCTCTCTGATCAGAAAAAATACTACGTAAAAAAAGGCACGAGGGGAAAGATCCGAAAGAAAAAGATAACCTAAAGAAACCAGCAAGGTTATTACATTATTCAGTACTTATTACTCAGTACTTATACTCATCTTACTCATTTTACTCGGAATTAAGTTACTAAGTAAAGTAGGTGAATTTTACTCAGTAACCTAAGTAAAGTAATTTACTTTTACTCAGAGTAATAAGTAAAGTAGTAATAAGTAACGTAAGTAAAGTCTATTTTTTTATTATTAAAATTATTTCTATATATTATTAAAAACTAATTTATTTATTAAAAATTAACTTCTATTTTATTAATATTAATAATAAATTATACTTAATACAGAAATCTCATAGCATGCAAGGCTATAAAACCCAGTGGGTACTAGCCCTTATAGAAACTAGCTTAAAAGCACAAACTATCTGTGAATAGTCTATATACGCGTACTAAGCCTTAGGCTTTCGCTACGTAGTAGTATAAGAGGTTTATCGTCTATTATCACACACCACACCACTTAATATAACCACTTAACTATAACAGTAGGTTTATATTACGTATTTTTACTCTCCTTAGAGTTTTTTTTATTAAATAATAACTTAAACTGCTTTTAGTAATACTAAAAAACTATCCACTATTTACGTAAGAAAATCGATTTACACGATAACAGTTTAACTAACCTTAAATAGTTAATCAATCGTTACTTTATTATTTCGGTAAAATCTAACAGATAATAACTTAATTAATTAATAACAGTGTAATCTGTAAAAAAGTAAAGTTATTTAAGCACTTAATAATAACAGTTTAATCTAATTAAAAAAAAGTAAAATTAAAGTAAAAACTTTAAAAATAATCGCGGTATTTATTAAACCAACTTTAAAAAGCTAATTTGTAAAACCTAATTGTAACGGTTTAACTAAAGCGAAGTAATTCCCTATTATAAAGTTTTCTTCCCTCTACAACCCACCGTAAAGGGGGGTGTTTCACGGCACACTAAGACAGTGGTAAAAAAACAGCACGTTATAAGTTTCATTTGATTTATCGCTTAATGTTTTAAACATAATTATCCCTTTCCCCTCTGATCTTTATAATATCCTCTTTAACTACTAATTCGGTAATATCTTTTACCCTGATAAGCCAGGTCTACATTTTAAGATTTTTCTAGTAAAATATTAAATATATATAACACTTACATATATTTTATCTAATCTTTTCCTTTATATTATAATCCTTATTTAATATAATGTAAATTTAAAGGCCAAGTACGATAAAGTTAAGTAAGTACTTATCGTTATTATCGTTAGTTTCGGTTAAGTGATAATAACTTGAAGGTAAAACTTAATTTTATATATTAAATAATAAGTTACACTTTTATAAGCTTAGTATAGTTTTAATATATTAATATACTTTATATAAATATATGGTAAATAATATTAGTAATAATAGTTACCTTTACTTTAGTTAGTTTAGTTAATTAATGGTGAAAAAAGGTACTGTTATAACTTATATATACCTAAACAGTAGGTATTTTTACGTTAAAAATTAGTATTAGTAGTAAAAAGAGAAGGGAAAAGTGTGTAAAACTTATATAAATAATATTTTTAATCGAGTTAACTAAAGTTCTTTTTTACCGAGGTAGAAGAGTTAAATGTGTTATTTTATACCGATAAAAAACCTTATTAGAATAATAAGGCGTTTAAACGGTTATTAATAAAAAGTACGTGTCAATTCAGGGTAAAAGCTTTAATATTAAAAATAAACCAGTACTTTTCTTATTTTACTGTTCCTAAAGGTTTTTAACGTTAGGTATAGCGTTGTAAAAGATCTTTTTTTGGCCACTTTGTCTTTTAATTTTTATAAAGTTTTCTTAATGATTAACAGTTTAACTAAAATAAACCTAAGTACTTTACGGTATAAACCTTATATTGTTAAAGCGATACGTTTATTAACTCGCCTTTAATACCCACTTTAATCTAACCGCTACTTATAAACATTAACGTAATAAGTTTTATCAATCGTTACATTTATTAAAGCCATTATAGTGTATTAAACCTTAGGCTTTTACTGCGCAGTGTGGGAGGTTTCTCCTTTATTATTACATACTACACCACTTAATATAACTACTTAACTATAATAGTAAGCTTGTATTACGTATTTCCACTTCCCCCAGAGTTTCTTGATAATATTCTCAGTGTATATATTAGATTTTACGTATTATATTTAACTATTTTCATTTTTAATAATAATAATAATAATAATATTACAGTTTTAATATTATTATAATACATTGTTAACACTATTATTAATAATATTATTATAAATAATATGAGGAAAAAAAACCATTATTATTAGTATTAGCCCCACTTTTTTTACTGAGTAATACTCACTATACTCAGAGTACTGAGTAGAGTAATACTGAGTAACTAACAACCCTGGAAACCAGTAAGTCTTGCCTCACTGCTGCGAAAGAACCTTGTTTGCATTTACCTCTTTCGGCCCCAGCCGCAAGGCTCACCGAGGGCAACGATCGGCAGGTGACTCACAACCAGTCAGATGGAAGGCTTGGGGAACTGAGCAAGTTGGCCACGCTCAGGGCCTGCACCTTCAAGACCGCCTATAGGTATAACCCCCCTCTCCTTGCCTCAAAAACTCACAACGACTTTCCCTACATATTGGAATGTAGTCGCATCACTCAAACCCTATGGGAACCTCACAAGACTTGAGTAACCTAGATTTGGAAGCGCCGGGTGCCTGAAAGCAATTTCGCAGCACGGTGTTCAGCTAGCGGAATGTACCTATGCTGCGACCGGCGCGGCCACGCGCTTGCGAAATTCTCAACCGGACTCGCTCCTTCCGTCTTGTCTTCTCGGGGCATCCCTTCAAAATTTTCTGGCTAGGGCTTTCAGCCGCCTGCACTTTCCAATTCCAACATACCGCCACAATCAGTTCGGGGTTTCCGTCTTTCTGCCGATGCTCTCCCACGCTTGTGGGCGTTGCTTGCATTTACCAGGACCTCAATCAACTTTGATTTCTTCAACGCGTCGCGTGCGTCATACTGGCTCATACCATTCCCGCCGAACGAGACCGTCATATTCGCGATGAAGCCGCTCAGTTTCGAGCTGGCAACGCCAGAGTATCTCAAGGACAAGCTCTTTCTTTTCGACCCCGAGCGCGCGACGATCCAGTACATTGAGCATCTGCTCATTCGCTCCGGAGGAGCATGCATCAAAACCCAGGGCGGCCTCTGCCTGCCGACGGAGTGCTGGCTCAGCATCGTCCGCTGCCTCTCCGATGAAGCAGCTCGGCCGGGCAGGCAGTTTCATTTCGTCAAAGCCTCCCTGGTTCCGTCTCCGAGCTCAGGTCTATCCACATCCGCCCAAAAAATGCTTCGTTGTGTTCGCCATGAGTTTGAGCGCAAGAATAACGACGAGACGAAAATCGCAGGCCGACTCTGGAACGCACCGAGCATCCTCGACTTCGAAGATTTCCTGCAGAACGCTACGCCGAAGAAGATTTCCGAGTTCAATGCTCACAGAGACCTCCTCAACATGGACGAGGGACAGAGACTGTTCTGGGAGGCTTGCGAGCAAACTGCGGACCATGAAGGGCCCGAAGAGCCCGGGAGCTGCGAAGCACTCCCGACACCGGTGATCCAAATTCCCATGCTACGCGAACTTTCGGGCCGAGGCGCAACACGCTACATCCCCTTGCGTAAAGGACCAGGTAGAGTGAGATTTGGGGCGTTGTACTGCGAGCTCGAGGTTCCGGACATCATAGCAAGAACCGAGGGAGGTTTTTGCTCGCTCTGCAATTGCGACCGGATTGTAGAAGCGTCCACCATGATGCAAAGTGCGTACCTGGGAATGTTCAGTAGGACTTCTGACTTTTCAATTCCGGAAGACGTACCTATAACATGCCCCTTGTGCGGCAAGTCTTTCTGTTTCCGCTCTACCTGTTACCATACTGACTCGCTGTGGCAACAGTCGGCCTATATTACTTCCAACATGAGATAGCGTACCTCGCTGGTCTTGCTCTTGGAACGATCGAAGATGACTCGGATGACTTCATTGACGAGATGGGGTTTCAAGTTATGGACAGACATCAAGAGCTGGGCTACGACGAGTGGTGACTCTTGGACCTCCATGTTCGTTGTGTACACCTGGGAATGCAGAGGTTTCGGCCAGGACCCAAGGGGCCGGTGGTGGGATATAAGAGGAGAACAGCAATTGCGATGGCCGCGATGCCAGTACCCTAGATGCGAGAGAAAACGTGTATGTACATGAAGTATCCAAATATGGAACAAGGAAATGAAGTTGTCAGACTTGATGGGCAGTATCAGGCTTTAAAGCTCCTCTTTGCGGCGGCCCTCTTCTCCTCCCTCTCGGCCAACTCGCTGTGAAAAGCAATATAATCTGGCGGGTAGCTCCCGTAAGGAATGAAGTTTTCGTGGCGGAGGTGGATGCCGCCGGGAAAGTCGAGCCCGGGGTGGGCTTCCTTGAGGCTGTCGCGGGCATGGGTATGGTTTCCGCCGGAGTGGAAGGCGCAGCCACATTCGGGCCGGAGCCAGGTGTCGGGGTCGGAGTGGAGGGTGACGGTGTTGTTGGGGTGGAGGGTGAAGCGATCGCCGAAGCGAATCGGGGTGGGATCGGTGGTATTGCTGCTGCGCCGGCTGAGCCACTCGGCGCTTCCGTAGCGACGCGGATCGGGGTTCTTCCAGCGATTGGGGGCGGCGAGGTCGCCGGCTGCGGGCAGGTTGGGATAAGTGCCGAGGTCGGTCTGGTACTGGATGGCGAGGCTGAGGGCGTAGCGCGTGTACGAGTCGGCGTTGAGGTGGGTGACGACGGAGCCGAGCTCGGTAGAGACGAACTTGGCTAGCTGCTTAACCCGTTCGGGGTAGTAGGCGTAGTCGAGCTTGCTGTCGGGCAGCATCATCAAGAGGTCAAAGGCACGGGGGAAGACGAGGGATTGGTAGTGCATCATTTCGTGGAAGAAGGCGGCGCCCAGGTTGTCCCAGTCGCCCACATCGCGCTTGTCGAGGCCGTCTTGCTTGATGACGCGCGCCGCGTCTTGGAGCGTGATGCGCCTGATGCGGTGCGCCGTCAGCAGGCGGTCGCCGCAAAAGGTGATACTGGGCACCGCATCGCGCTCGCCTTGGTCCCCCCACGTCATGTCCTCGTTGTCCACATAGCCCACGACGGCGCGGGGCGTGTTGCCACTGGTGCCCTGGCTGCACTCTTTGTGGTTGCCCCACTGTCTGCAGTGGAGAAAGAGGGGCTTGACAGAGCCACGGGCGGGGAGGTTCTGGCCGTAGCGGTCCTGCACGCGCTGCAAACCTTGCAGGATGGTCCGGCGGGCGCTGGAGCTGATGTAGTCGGGGTTGCCAAAGTATTCGATGGAACTGAGCGAGTACCAGTTCATCTCGCCGGGGGGCAGCACCTCGCGGTTGCGGTCGTAGAGCTCGCGGCGGACCTCGTCGGTGAGGGCCCAGCTGGCGCGCCACGCCTTGATGATGATGGGCTTCATCTCGGCGCCCGAGTCGTCGTTGCAGTCGTTGTGAAACCGATAGCGCTCCACCTGGGCCTCGACCTTGTCGTAGCTGATGCCGGCATGGCCAAACTCGGCGTGGTACTCGGGCACATCATCCCACGCGTCGCCGCCATGGCGTGCCGCCAGATACAGCGCAACGTCCTCGGGCGTGGGCGGGGCAGGCAGCTCAGCGCGCACTGTATGCGTGTTGGTGTCGTCGCCGCCCGTGTTTCCAGGACAGTCGTTGAACCAAGTCGTGGCCTGGTTCGTCACGGCATCGACGGCCGTCATGTCGACTCTGCCGTTTCCATCAAGATCCGGATACATGGTGCACGACCCTTGCAGGGCGCCCTGGAAGAGCACGCCCTTGTTGTGCCACGTGAAGGAGGACCCCGATGCTGGGACGGGGCCCATGTTTTGCCACACCTGCGTGTCGCCGTTGAACTTGTTGATCCACAGCAGGTCAGCGCGCCCGTCGCCGTTGACATCAGCAAACCGCAGATTGGCACGGTCTTTGCCTTCGGCGTACTTGAACTGCGGGTGCCACTCCAGCCCGGAGGCTTTGTTCAGGTACCCAAACGCCCCGCCGTCCTTCCACAGGCAAATGACGTCGGCGCGCCCGTCTCCGTCGAGATCGGCAAAGCGCGTGCCCATGTCGGTCAAGGCCTTTCCGCGCTGGGGGCAAACCGGCATGCCGAGGTTGCCGGGGCCGACGCTCGAGAGGTAGTCCCATGAGTTGAAGTTGTTGTTTTGGCCGTACTTGTTGATCCACACATTGATTCGACCGCTGCGATGGTCGACGTGGAGAATATCGCAGTACCCGTCGCCGTTCCAGTCAGCCAGGTGGAGGTCGCGTCGGTCGATTTGCTCGGGCGGCGTGAACATGATGTAGTTGGCGCCCCCTGATGCTCGTTAGCTCTCCCATCTTATTCTCCACCCAGAAGAAGAAGAAGAAGAAGAAGAAGGAAAGAAGGAAAATAGGAAAATAGGAAAAAAAAACTAAAAAAAACTCACAATATGGGGCCTCACTGAAGGCGCCGCCCTTGCTCTCGTAGATGCGCATCTGGCCGGTCGAGTGGATCCACACCAGATCCATGTTGCCGTTGGCATGGCCCTTCATGTTGCAGTGGCGGGTACCGTCGCCCTTGAGCTTGGCGCCTCCGCTGCCCAGGTTCTGCCAGACGTTGAACCGGTACGTGTACTTGCCCGAGCCGGGCCCGTCGGTGCGCTCGATGCGGATGTAATCGGCGCGGCCGCCGCCTCCGAAATGCGCCGGCGATCCGTACGCATTGGCAAAGTGGATCTCGTCCCGGACACCCTCGATGCCAAGCCCGTGATGGGTGGGTCCCGGCCCTCCGGTGCCCTCTCCGGCTCTCCACATCGGTGTAAGTCCCTGACCCTCGCGGCCCTTGGTGCACCCCCGGTTGTTGGTGTACGCCCACGTCTGGCCCGTCGGATCCATCCACAGCCAATCGGGTCTTCCATCGCCGTTGAGATCGGCAAACCGGACGGCATTCGGATCGCCCATCCCCTTTCCGGTAAACACCACGCCCAGCGGCTGCCAATACTCGGGCATGATACCCGTTCCACCGTTCCGCCAACACCGCACATCGCCGCTGTTCTCCACCACGCAATAGTCGGCTCTCCCGTCCCCGTCGATATCGGTAATGTGCACCCGATCCTGGGCGTAACCCTCGTTCGACTTCCACTTGCCGTGCCACCTGGCCTCGGCATCAATCTCGCCCATGTACTCCTGCCCCAGCACCACGTTCTCGGTCAAGAAGACATCGCCGTTCTGGGCCACGCAAAACATGTCGTCGAGGCCGTCGGCATTGGCATCCTCCCAGCGCACGCCACGTACAAGACACCCGTCGGGGATCCACAGCTCCTTGGGGTTTGCCGTGTCCCACTCGCCGGGGCCGGTTTGCTTGTACTGGAGGTAGATGCGCCCGCCTCTTTGTGGGTGCGGCGCCATGGCTTGCAGGAGATCGTGGCGGTCCGAGCCGCGGGTGAGTCGGGCAAAGGTAAAAGGGTTGGACGAGGCCGTGGTGGTGATGGTTGCCCTCACGCCGCGGTTGGCCGAGCTGTGGCGGTAGATGCCGTCGTCCTGGCCGGAACCGGCCTGCGTCTTGATGGGGCCGCGGGATTGGCCATACTTTTTGTCGCACGTGTTGTTTTGGGAGCTGCCGTCATCGCCGTTGGGGAGACGGTCCGAGGGGTTGGGCGCCGTGATGAAGCCCTCGTGGTCGGCGTCGAGGATGGCTTGGAACCAGATGGCTGCCATCTTCTTGTACCCGTCGTTGTTGGGGTGGATGCCGTCGGGGTCCAAGTCAGCCGGGCCGATGCGGTCGAACTGGGTTCCTGGCGTCTCCATGTCGGCCAGCACCAGCTTTTGCTTGCGCACGTAGCGTCGTTGGTAGGCAATATGTCGGTAGATGGTGTTGATGCGGTCCAGCTTCTGATTGACGGCCGAGTTTGTGCAAAATGTCAGGGTCGAAAGAATGATGGTCGTGTTGGGCACTTGTCCAAAGAGGTAGTCGAGCAGGGCCTCCATGCGCTCTTCCAACCCGTCCATCTGGTAGTTCTCGCGCGCATCGTTGTTGCCTCCGTTGATGAGGATCACGTTGGGTTGGAAACCCACCGAGTTGCGGGATGCGTCGAGGATCTCATGCACCTTGTGGCCAATGGTACCCTCGACGTCCCGGTCTTTCATGTCTCCGTTTTGTCGACTGCCCACCATGTTGACCTTGTAGCCGGACTGGCGGAGGGAGTCCCGGAGATACTTGCGGAACCCATTGTTGTGAGTGCTCTTGAAGCCCCACATGATGGATGCCCCCAGGGGGAGGATGCGGAGGTGAAAATCGGGAATGCGCTTTTGAAGCCAGGGATTGGTGCCATCATCGCGGGCTTTGAGGAAGGTGGAAGTGCTGTTGAGCCGCGGAAGGGGAGGAATGGCTTGCACAGATCTCGAGAATGACAGAATGAGTACCAAAAGAGAAAAGAGTGACTGCCAGGGTCGATGGCCCGGCGTTTGGCTTTGGCTGAGCCACATGTCTGAAGAAAAATGAGTGACAGTAGTTGGAGAACTAAATGAGTGACGTTTCCATGCTCCATCTCCGTCCAGAGACTCATGGCGACTGTTACCCCTTTATATTGCTCGACGACTTCATCATCGCCAAAACTCGGAACCCAGACGCTATTCCCATACTAGATCCCAAGCCCGGATTTCCATGGCGACAACTTCTTTGCTCCTCTCGAAAATCCTGCTGCCACATAGGCCATGGAAGTTCGTCAGGGTAATCCCGGATGACGACTCCACCGTGGCAGGAATTTAGCCATGTGAAGTAACTCAGTGCTAGGGAGGCGTGGGATGGAGTTGGGTATCGTGGCAGGCACCCGCCCTGTCTATAACTGTCAAATGAACTTGAAGCCTGGCCTTTGCCCTGATGCTACTTCACCGAACATGGGCTGGGCTGTCAGTGAGTGGCTCTCGATGCCATCATCCTTCGGAGTAACCACCCTAGGCGCCGCACTCCGCTTGTGGGCTGATACGGGACAGCGCCGGCTTGTTTAGAGTCTTGCAACAGTTTAGTCGAATGGATCTCGACTCGGAAACTTTTTTTCTGCCGAGGATAAAAACCTGACCCATCTGACTCGTTGTGCCTGATCACAGCGTGTCCCGCGCTGAGGCTGTGGATGCTGGGGTTCCGCACTTGGTCGCAACCCTTGGACAAAAAGACTGCCAAGAGGGACCCGGCGAGCCTTCCCGGGACTAGAAAACGTGGTGTTGTGATGGATTAGCGTGGTTCTGAAAATAAAATACTAGGTACCTAAGTAGTAAACCTGGAGTCTTGGCGGGTCCAGTCCATCCCCACGGCCACGGGGCGAAGCATCGCAAGTTGAACACGCGCCACGAGACTGTCCACGCTGGAAAGGCAGAATCTTATTTTGGTGACCGTGATGGCTCTTTGATGTCACATCGCCTGTGGTGTACCTGCGCTAGCTGAAATGTCAGGGGCACCGATGGAAAATGCCTTGGCGTCTGCCTGAGGAGCCACAAATGTGGGCCACGGCAATCCAACGGCATGTGAGGCCATCAACATGTTTCGGCTAGCCTCAAAGGTGGATAGGGGTTGTTTTGATGACCCGGTGTTTACGGAAATATGGGGCATGCCGTCTTCCACGGGGAAAGCTTGCCATGACGTTGATGGGATCGGGACGAATGCGAAAATAAAAAAAATGACGCTCCGTCCACGTCTTGGTACCTCAGGCTAAGATAACATAATGGATGGCCCACAGACATTGAACTAATAGGGTTCAAGGAGAAAAGTTGCCGGGCTTGGACTGAGAGCGTTTTCATTCCGCAGTATCCAAGATTTAGAAACCATGTCGCTATGTTTTTGCCCATCAACTCCGGTAGGTATGCAAGGAGGTGTATAAGCTACCATCGGGCACCAGCCCCTGAAAACCTGAACCCAGCCATGACGTGATACTAGTACTAGTAGCTAGGTGGCGTGTCTAGCTGAGACGAAGCTGAGCATGAAGTAGCAAACTATGGCTGATGATGGGATGATGAAACCAGCAAACTCCAATGGGACGGCGTAAGTAAAAACTACAAATAAGACAAACAAAAAAACGCTCCAAAAGTAGGGGGCAGCCACGGACAACATCTGGACTTGCCGAGCCGACAAGGGTGGTAACAAGAAATCGAATGCCGGTTCCTCTCGGGTTAGCCCCATTAAAAGCACCAAAAGAGTGTTGGCGGGCTGGTTGTAGAAAATGGCCCCCGCTGTGAAGGCCATGAAGCTGGTGGCTTTCACCTTGAGGTTCAGTCTGTCTGCAAAGAAGAAGGCCGTCAAAGCCAAGACTTGGGCGAAGGAGAGTAAAATGGCTGCGGGAACTTGTTGTTTGTCCCGGTATGCCGTCTCCAGCAAGACCTCGATATCGGCTGTGGTCGTTGCGGCCGCCTGTGAGGGAGGTGCCAAACTGACTTGGTCCCCCTGAGGAGCTGGCGGTGCGAAAAGGGGCTGCAATGGGATATCATTGCTTCCCGCACTTGACGACTTGATGTTACTCGGTGGGGCCACTACCGCTTGCACCGTCATGACGATTGGTCCCAGAAGAAGAAAGACCGGCAGGATTTGTCCAAATCCCCAATCATAATCCTCGACTGCAACTGAAAGTCTTGCCTCCCGTAGCTGCAGTGTTCCCCACACTGCGGACACGGTAAGCCAATAGACCTGGACAATCTAAGACTGAGCGAAGAACTTTAACATTCTCACCCGTCCGGCCGGGTTCCACTGGGTGGACTTACATCGGAGAAGTCGGATGTGAGGAGATCGACATAAAGCTTGCCACAGAGATAAACCGCCATCAAGGGTCGCACGACCACCCGTTCTCTCAGCATTATCTTTGCAGGGGAAAGCCCTTCCTGATTTCCATGGTCTGCTTGTCGCCTGAGGAATGCAATGTAGTGGCGACTTGCCCTTTCACGGACACGAGTCCGGAAACCATGGGACCACGACCGCATCAGTTTGACCGACCGTGTAAAGTAGCTGAAGAACAGCAATAGGCTGGAAATGATGGCGGATTCCAGTGCTGCCGACCCGTCAAAGTGCTGGAGCTTACGTCTACCCGTCTCATCATTCATGTTGCGAATTGCAGTGTAGTTTTTGTCAAAGAGCGTCCTCCCCACCCCTGGCTCAAAGTAACAGCGTGCGTTGGATGCCGGATCGGCTGCAGTTGGCTCGTCCGCAGTCCAGTTGAAGAAGGCCGTCGGTGCTATGGCGGGAAAGAGGGCGAGCCAGAGGATGGTCATGGAAAATAGTCGCAAATTTCGTTCGCCGCGGTGATGATGCAAATAACCTCTCAACACGGTCAGACAGGCGACGTGCGTCAAGTTGGATAGCCACGCCAGGTATACCACCACCTGCCAGTGATAGGCTGATACATAGCAGAACAGGCCAATGTATCCGCTGAGAAGGATGCCGAGGCCGGTGAGGATTTGCACATCACAAATGCTCAGAATCGCCTGGATATCGAATAGTCAGCATCAGCCTCCGTAAGCCTTCGAGAAGGGGCTCACGGTTCTAAAGGCGTGTTCCCATCTTGACCTCTGGGAAAATCGCTGATCGAGCCACGAATATGCACTCCTGGACGCTCGCCCCTCACGCAAACGAGAACCAATGAATGCCCCAACCCATCGAATCCCGTCAATGACAAACACGTCGATGGAGTTGGGCGTGAAACCGTCATCGGCTGCTGCTTGCGCATCGTCTTCTGTGTCGCCCGGAGTCCAATAGGGGCTCTTGAGAGGATCCAAGGCCAAGAAGTAATGCAATATCACCAAAGCAACTACAAACCAAGCCGTCCCTACAAACCCGACGAGCACCTGTCGACTGTGATTAGCGTTGTTGGCCTCTTTGGGAGCACAAGAAAAGTGGAAACGCTCACCCCTGTACCCCCTATATCCGGGTTGGACTGCAGCTCTCCAGCGTCTTCAAAGCAGTTGAACGAGCATTGCGACATGGCAAAAAACTGTTGAAAAAGAGTCACAGGAGTGAGGGAAGAGAAACGGGACGTCGAATCAACTGCGGGGGTGCCCAGTCCTTTTCAGCTCCGTGTCCAGGGCCGTTTGTGCGGGCCTATTGTTTCCCGCCGTGGCGCCCTGCGCTAACTGAAGTTGATGTCTTGCATATGCGATCGCCCATGAGCAGCCAAACATGGCATATATGGTGTCTTGGCCTGCACGAAAAGAATTCCTGCGCTTAGCCTAGCCCATTGTAATACAGAGCTCCACCCAAGTCGGGCTGTCAGTTTTGGGCTGGTGAAACAAACTCCCAATCCAGATTCTCAGTCGACCGCTTCCATACGTTGTCCTCACCGGGCTCAGGATCCCATGTCCCGGGCACACCGGGGATGAGTTCGTCGACCCCATGCATCTCCACCAAGTTGGGAAAAAGCGATGACTTCTTCTCCAGCAACTCTGTCACCTGGTCATCGATGATCGCGACTCGACCCTTTTGGTATCCGTAGAGACGAAGGAACTCCAGATTTGGCGGCAGCGCTTCAACGAGTCGGTAGCTGGCTGACGGTGTGGTTCTCTTAGTCCCGGCAGACACGTCTCTGTACCCTAAAAGCAAACCAATCCGCTGAAGGCGCGTTAGTGTTCATTCAGATCTTCCCACCACGGAGAAGCAACTCACAATGCTGAGATGAGTCAAAGACTCAAACTCATCCAGACGCCCAATGGAACGCGAGGGATACTCTCTCGGGCTCGACGAATCATCCTCCTCTTTTCCCTCACCATCTTCCTCCTCACCCCCCGCACAAACAGACATATCAAGATCCAGCCTCCTCAACTCCTTTCGTCGCTTATACAACCCCTTCCCAACCGACTCATGACTCACCGTCGAACACCCCCCATCCGTGTTCATCAGCCCAAAACTCGAATAAGAAAACTCCTCCAACACCCTGGGAATCCCCAAAACACGCCCAACCATACTCCACGACATGTCACAATGCCCAATGTGCACCCTCCTAATCTCCGACATCCGTATCGGGAAATCCTCATAATCCGCCTGGTAGTCCTCAAACCCCTCCATCGACAGCGTCCGCACAGCAGGAAGCTTGTAAAAGTATCGGAAGCGCCGCATATCCCTTATGTGGTCGTAATTCCTCTCATCCTCGCAGTTGACGCGTTGGAGCTGCACCGCTTCGAGCTTCTGCAGGTAGGACCTGGGGAGAGCGCCGGAGTTGTTCGCCTCGAGGAAGCGATCGAGAGGGGAGCTGCGTCCGACGTTGAAGAAGCGGAGGGTGGTGAGGTTGGGGAGGAGGGAGATGAGGAGGGTGGTGATGGTGGCGTTGTATTCGGAGGTGTCTTCGCGTAGGCCCCAGCGGAAACGCTTGGCTGCACGGGGACCTTCTTGTTGTTCGGTCGGCGGGGGTTTCTTCTTGTCTTCGAGGGCTTGCGACATGACGGCGGTGGTGTCGGCGTCGAGGCCTAGGCTGTTGGTGTAGTCGATGATTGAGCGGTGGGCATCGTCATCAAGCGCAGAAGGGTGGGTGCTGGTGGTGGAGAGGGGTGGACTGAGTTTGGTGTAGGGGTAACAATGGCGGCTTGGAAGGTCGATGATGAGTTCGGTGACCGAGTTGGCGGCTTCCGGGTTTCTGATGTACGCGGCGACGAGAGGGTAGCATGCGACGACATCTTCTTTTGTCGCGATGCGGATCCGCTTGAAGAATGGGGCTTCTGCCATGGTTTCGATCATAATCCGAGAACCGGGGCGAAAAAAAAATCTTCCGTTGCCTAGACCCTCTTCTGCTGGGAGTTGGTGGCGTGGGTTTCGCCCCTTTTTGTAGACAACAGCACACGATCCCCTGAATTAGTGATACAGGGTCTGACCCCGCCGAGGATCAGGCAGCACTGAATCGCCAAGACTCAACGACACTCTAATTCATTGTGCCTCGGTGCTGCTTCCACCCTTGGCCCACAACCGTGTTCTCCATTGGGTGAGCTGAAAGGGGCTTCTCCGCCTGTTGCCTGGGGTTCCGAATTAAACACGAGCAGGGCCGTGATGGGAAATGCGACAACGAAAACACAACTCTATTACCGATTGCTACTCCCCTGAACGCCAAGCTTGCTCATGGACATGCAAGAGCAACTCCCAAATGTACAAGACCAAGATATTATTTCCTCCAACCCTGAGTGACGTGCACCGTGTGATATGCAGGTGGCGGTTGATAGCCGGGCGGCGGCCCGTGGTAGATGGGGGCGACGTGAACCGGCGGGTGAACAGGTGGGTAGACTGGAGCTTGTGGTGCGACGGGCTGGTAGGCAATCGGTGGTCGTGTCGGCGCATCGTTTCCTCGTCCCTTTCGTCTCCTAATCGTAACCCATACTCCAATGATGGTGGCTACCGCCGAGACGCTGCCGATTATTATGCCAATGAGCTCGGCGGTGCTCAGCTTCTCCTCTGCAAGACGTTAGCGGCGGGATACTCGAAGGGATGAGTGGCCATTGTACGTACTTCCCCCGGAGGATTGGCTGTTGGAACTGGTGTTGGAAGCAGAACCAGATCCAGAGCCGGATGATCCTCCGCTGTTCCCTCCCGATGTGGTGCTCGTTGTTCCTGTCCCTGTTGCCTGAGGATTGGATGCTCCAGTTGTGGTTTGCGTGCCGGCATCTGATGTGCCCGGTGGATCTGGGGATAATGTGGTGCCCATGGCTTGACATGTCATCACTTGGAGTTCGCGGACGGCTTCGAGCATGGATCAGCAATCATGGACTTTGAACACGTGCAAAGACGACTCACAAGCGTATCCCTTGCCGCACTCGGATTGCATGCAGCTGACATAGTCGGGATCATCGTATGCGAAGCAGAAACACTCCATCGTCTCGCATTTTATCGCCGCTAGTTGTTTCGATGCACATTTATCTTCGCAGGTCTTCGACTGAGCGACGCTGAGCGTGGCAGCGGCCAGCGCCGTGACCAAGACTCTGAACAAAGGCGACATGGCGAGCTAGAAAGGTGCCGCTGGCGCGATGCGGTGTCGTCACTCGAGGGAAAATTGGGCGGGAAGCGGCGCAGGAACGGGGAAACTGGGCACTGATCTGGCTAAGTACTGTAGCACCACCGCTGGGAAGGCCCTGTGCAGGCATGCGCACAGCGAACAAGCGCTAACCGTTTCAGCCACAGACATCAACCCCCGTGGGCGACGGCTTCAATATTCGAGATTGTGGGCTTTGGGCTCCAATCAGGGCGCTGGAAAGGGACAATGGCGTTACATCCTGCGTCGAGTCCTGCAGAGAGATGGGTGCGGCTGAGAGACACGAAACCGAAAAGAGGAAAGGGGGCCGCTAGGGGCGTGGCTAAAAATGGCCGCTGCCCGAGACTTGTGATACTTGAGCTGAGTCCTCACTTGATCATTGCCTGGTGCTGATTTGGGATGCTTCAATGCTGTCAACAAATTGTCTTGTGTGTCTCCGACCAAGCTCATCCTAAATCCAAGGACGTGACCATCAGCGCTCTGACGCGGGCTCCCTGGAAGGGTGGACGGCCAAGTCCGCCGTCGTCATGTCGAAGCTTTTGCCAAGCCAGAGCCTTGCATCCCAATCCGGCAACGCTGCCAACGCTCGGCCTCGGCCAATCCCGGTGGCGCTGTGCCCCGCCGGCTCGGCCCCCGATCCCGGACTGCCGAGATTTTAGATGGCGGGGTTCTCGGCCTTTTCACTTTTGCTGCTCTCTTGCTGAACCTCCTTGACGGGATACTTCTTTCGCGTGACCTCGAGCTTATCGAGCACAATCTGTGCGGGGTCGACTCCGAGGCGACGGGCCATCTGCAGACAGTAGGTCAAGACGTCTGCGAGTTCGTCGCGCACGGCCTGCGGATCGGGCTCTTTGCCCCACTGATAGCACTCGAGGAGTTCGGCGGCTTCGATGGAAATGCTCTTGGCGAGGTTTTCGGGCGTGTGCCACTTGTCCCAATCGCGTTCGGCGGCGAAGGCTGCGAGTGTCGCCTGGAGTTCCGTGAGGCTCGTCATGGCTATGTGAGATCAAAACGTAATTAGGTAGATTGCCGTTTGCTTGGAGCGCCGTCTGCTTGCAAAATGTGCGGAGTGTGGGAGAAGCCAACCCCGCACTCAATGTTGGGCCCGTTGCTTGTGTGGGCCCACAGGAAGGTGTGCAGTGCTTGTGTTGATTGGCTGCATGTGCAAGTTGTCCCTCAGACCACAACCATTCCCGCACCAGTCTTCTCAATCACTCAAGCACTTTTGTAATTTTCACCTTCCGATCAAATCAGACGATAAGGTATGTTGTGATTTGAGAGAAACAGTCCGCATGGAAAGCCAGGTAAGCGCCTTGGAAAAACTAACAGCTTCGGAAATATCTTGACCTTCGCTAACAACTATGGTTCCTCAGACCTCCTCCCACGATATCGCCGCAAACCGGTCCTCAGCATTGTTCCAGTCGTTTCGAATTGTTCCCCGCCCTCTATTGCTCCCACGCCTAGGCGCAAGATAGCATAAAAGAACGCCACAACCCGACGTATCTTCTGCCACCTCGTCATCAAACCATATAACCCACGAAAATGACAACCCCTTCCAACAAAACCCACAGGACGGGTAGCGTAGTGGTCAGTGCGTTCACTGAATCCCCCTCAGCGCTGATTTATCAGGCCGAGTGTTGTTTAGCGAGGAGTCCTGGACTCGAATCCCGTCCGCCCAGGCCCCTTCTTTGCCCCGTTTTGCCTCTCATTCGCACACCATACTAAAGTCCTACGCCATCACTCTAGGCCTCGAAACCAAATCTAGCTGCGGAATCTGGCTGAGGCTCGGCGCAACCCTCCACTCCCTCTTCAACCTCCGCAGGAATCTCGTCGGCGGCCGGCGATCCGAGAGCTTCTCTCCACCGTACAGATCCTGGTAGATATCCAGCGCCCTATCCCTCCTCTTGATGGCAAATTCGTCCGTCACAAAACCCTTGACACGGTCAATCTTTTCCTCGCGGCTGTGCTGGGGGTCGTCCTTCTGAGCCGTGAATTCCTCTCTGGCCTCGCCGACGCTCGGCAGGAATGGATCTGGCTTGGCGCCTTCTCCTTCGTCGGCGCCGAAAACATCCAGGATTCCAAACTCCTTGGGGTTGATCGGCTGGAGTTGGTCAGGCGACCGGCCCGGGTGCCGTGCCATCATTTTCAGTCCCATGACATGGGGGACTGTGCGTTTTGCGTCGCCGCGCAGGGCCGTCTTGGAGCCGGTCAGAGGGTCCTCTTTGGCGTCGTCTATATTGTCAAGGTCAGCAACACGAATACGGGGAGGCAATGAGGTGAAGGAAGACTTACAGATTGTCCACAGTGCAGCAGGCACCTGCTTGACAATGGGTTCCTGCCTGAACCCGTTATCACTCCCAAGATCCCCGATGGAGTCGTGCTCATGCCCTGCATCAGTTCTCCTCACCGTCACGTTGACGGCCGTCGTCCACGTCTCCTCGGGCTTCTCCATGAGCTTGAAGTGCAGCGGGTCGTGGGTGAGGATGCCCGGGTCGCTGGTATTAGTCGTCACCGTCGAGATAGGGTACCTGGCGTGCACCTCAAACTCAAACGTCGTCGCCCTCACCACCCACGCTTCGGCCTGCTTCACTTCGACTCCCACCTCGGCCTCGGTCTTGCCCTGTCGTCGCGGAACCATGCCGGCCGTCACAGCCAACACAAAGTCCTTGCGCTCGGCCTCGGGCTCTTCCTTCTCCAGCGCCTTCCTCACCTCGCCGTCAAACTCGGGGAGCGATAGCGCCGCCCGCGCCTTGAGTCCGGGCCCAAAGTGCACGCTAAAGTGGATGAACCAGAGGCTGACGTGCGCAACACCGCCAATGGGAGGGCCCCACAGCTCCAGGTCAGCACCGAGCGACGCGCGTATCGTCTTCTTCCAGAAGAGCAGGTGCAAGACCAGGGACACGGCGATCTCGACGCCCACATTGGCCAAAAAGTAAAAGGGCTTGTACTTGATCAAGAAGTCGGCCCAGGCGCTGAACCGTGCACCGAGATCTCCCTTGTCAAGCACAACGTCGAGCCGACCGCCAGCCATGCATATGTGCGGCGTAATGGCAAAGTAGGCCTCGCCTCGGATGTAGAGGTCATCGTCATACGCCCAAGAGATGCCCACCCTCGCCGGGGTGGCTGGGTAGTGGGCCGGGGGCACGTATGAAGGGTGCCAACCGCCGACCGTCAAGACCCAATCCCCGGCGTAGGCACTCCCGCTGAACCACGACGAGAGTGCGAAGCCGCCCGTCAGATGGCACGAGGAACTAAAGACGAAGGACCGGGGCGAGAGGGCGCCCACAGCTACCAAAAGGCCGGCCGACGGGTTGATGACAGCGCCGACATAGAGCTCGGCTAGGAGTATGGCCTCTTGTGGAGGGCTGTCAGGAGGCATGGTGGCGACGGCGGTCGCGAGGAGGCCGAACACGGGCGTCGAGGACAGAGAGACGGAGACGAGGGCTTGGACTGTCAGGCACTGAAGAGCCGTAGCCGATAGACCAAACGTCACCCAGACCGAGTTGTTTTTGGGGTAGATCCACGGCGCGCTTGTTGAACCCGGTTGTCCAGCATCAACATCGTTGACGCCGATCAGGGCACGGAGCTGGTCCATGGGCGTCGTTGACGAGCCTGCGGTGGACACGGGACCCGTGCCAATGGAAAGGAAGGGAAAGCTCGGCAGCTCGGCGGCCGTGGTGGGCAGCCGCAGGGCCGAGTTGTAGCCAAATCCGCCCGTGACGCCAGAGAGCTCGGCAAACTCGAGCTCTATGAGGGGCCCAACCAGCTTGGCAAAGACGAAGACGGTCTTGAACGCGGCTTTACCTACGTGCATCTTTTCGTAGGCACCCGCAGCACAGAACGTGTACGGATCGACAGCCATGATCACACCGCCCGCGTACCCCTCAGCCTCGGTAGTCGACACTTGTTTGAGCATGCCAGCGAGGGTGACGGGCGGTTCGGCGTACAGCAGGGCAAGACCCGAAACCGAGACGGAGATGATGCCTTTGGACAAGTCTGTGAGATCCGACATGGATTTGAGGCGAGAGAAGTCGAGGGCGAGCGTCAAGCCCATGACGTCGAAAGCCAAGGGCCCCAGTGTTGCGCTGGCCGAGAGGCTCATGCTGAGTTTGTTGGCAGCCATGCTGAGCGAGATGTCGCGGACTGACAGGGAACCAAACGATTTGGACACCGGAGCTGTCGTGGTATTGCCGTTGCCCGATGTGCCTTCTTTAGGCGGAGCGGCGGTAGTGTTTCCCTCACCACCGCCATCACCCTCCTCCGCCGCGTCTTCTGAAGCAGCACTTGCCGGAGAGGGACTCTGCCTGGAGAACAAGTGATCCATGACGAGGTGAGGCTGCCCGTTCTCCTTGACCACGACTTGGAAGTGGCACCCGGCTGCGCCAAGCTTGTCCTCATCGCTGCGCTTGCTCGGGTCGGTGGTGTCGGTGAAGTACAGCGTTTCGCCCTTTTGGTCGTAGAAGATGCTGTTGAGGACCTGGAGTTCACCTCTGGTCAGGTCCTGCGAGAGCCATATGAAGTCGAGCTGGTCAAAGGGCTGCTCGAGCGCATCGATGATGGGCATGCTGGGCACCCGCGGCAGGCCGGTCAGGGCTACCCGAAGCATGCGCGTCGGCGGCGCGTCAAGCTGACCATCGGCCCCCTCCAGCGTCTTGTGGTCTTGGATCTGGACGAAGCTGAAGTGGAAGTCGCTGAAACGAGCCTCGAGGCAGAACACCACCATGGTTTCTTTCCCTGGAGATACCGACTTGGTGCATGTCAGGCTGATGCCGAGCTCGTCGACGGGGAGGGACATGTCGGCGATGAAGGATGGCAGCAGGTCAGTCGAGCCCCTGTTGATGTCAGCCAGGAGCTCGCCGATGGTCAGAGAGCCAATCTCGACTTCGACTGCCTCTCCCGGCTTCAGCGAAGCATCGATCCTCCAGTCCGAGGCCCCGTTCTTCATGCCGAAATGGCGGTACTTGAGTTCAAGCTCTACAGGTCCAAGCAGCAAGGTACCCGCCACATCGAGGCGGGTTGGCTGCCCTTCGGAAAAGGCGTACTTGACATCGATCGAGGGGATGGAGACGTGCTCGAGAAAGTTTTGGACGGCGTCCTGCTGCCCATCGCTGTCAAAAAGCTCGTAAATATGGGCAAACTTGACGTTGGCCAAGGATGCCACGATCGTCCATCCGCTGAGATACGAGACCTCGACTTTCAGGGATATTGGGTCGACGTCGCTTGTCACCCTCGGCGCTAGCATGACAGTCCCGCGAAGTAGCAGTTTGGACTGCGGTGAATCCCCGAATTCGTGCGAAAATAACAAGTCCAGCTCATCAAGCCACAGCGGAGGTATCTCGCTCTTGGACGGTTGACGCTCGCACTGCAGCCTCCCCGCCACAGACATGGTGGTGACTCCCAGGTCGTAGATGACGTCTACTCGCGCTTCCGTGATCTCTTTCGGAACACCGGGGAGAAGATGGGCAATGTCTTGCCCGGGGATAATGTGCGGCAACGACACATAGTCTTGAGAGTTGTCGGTACGGGGACCGAGTTCAAGAAAGTCCTCCCTAAACACGTCGAGCATGGGTGGTGTCATGGCCTTTGGCTCAAGGACGCCAGGCAGGAATCTGTCCCACAGGGAGCCCGAGATCTCGACACGCCCGCTTGTCCACCACTGCAGCGTGAGGAGGAATGGCACCGACTTTCCGGACTCTGCTCCGAAGCTCATGTCCGCCTCTAGATCGACACGGAGGGACTCGAATGAGTTGTCCCGGCCAAGCATGATGACGACTTGTCTCGGAGTCACAACCTTGCTGACCGTTTCGACTGCTGCGTTGAGGACACTGGCGAGGTCGGTCGGGAACGGGACATTGTCCTTGAACTTGGTGTTGAACCAGTCCATGAGGTGCACGAGCAGAGGGGGGGCGTGGTCGTCGGCCGAAAACTGGAGCATCAGCATGTACCCCCCGGCGTGGACCCCGAGTGCCAAGTCCAGCTCTCGCTCGTTTGTTTGTCCGGGGACGGCACCAAAGAGCGAGGCACGGATGAACATGGTGCTGACAATGTTGGCCTGCGGGGCTTGGTCGACATGATGGGATTTGGTGACCCCTTTTGCGCCGATGACTTTGGCTTCCTTGAGTTGCAAATTGTCCCACAAGGCGTGCTGCACCAGCGCACCCAGCCAGCTATTGGACTCGCGCACATCGCCCATCGTCAGCTGCAGGCGGGCGCCGATCCAGCCTTGGGCGTCGGGGCAGTACGTCATGAACGACCTTGCCCCCGGGCTAACGTCCAACCTCAGGGGGACGTCGTTCAGAGCCTCGAGCAGCCAGGTCGGACAGTTGTCGAATGCCTCGAGAAACTGCACCAAATCTTTGACGGACTCTGGACCGCTGTTCTCAGTGTTGGGGTTGCTCAGATCCAGGCTGAAGACTTGTCCCATGATAAAATCTGTCATGCCGTTCTGGAGCTCCTCGCCCGTCCATGTTGGGTGATGTGCCTTAGGCTCCTTGTTCGCCGTCTTCTCAGTCCGAGCTGATGGGAAAACAAGACTCTCGTGGCCGAACTGGGACTCAAAGGCTTGCTGGGACGTCGAAAACAGCAAGGACCAAGGGCTCTGTGTGCTGCCTCCCACACGGGGGACCTCGAGTCGCACCTCGGTCGTGTGGATGTCGATGTACATTGGCTTCTCGCCCGGGGCATCTGACACAGGAATGGGTCCACGAAACGTCAAGCTCGCGGCGAACATGGCCTCGGAGAACCACAGCAACACCGGATTGCTTTTTGGCTGACCGAGCACATGCACCCAATCCGGCTTCTCCTGAGTGGACATGTCCAGGCCGTCCAAGCAAGTCGTGGTATACATCTTGTGGAGAGCGTTCTTGAGCTGTGCTAGTCTGCTCTCCAGCATGCTGTTGATGGCGGCATCCCCCTCCGGCGTCACTGCTGTATCGGCCATCGCACCCAGGCGGTGTGGTGTGACCAACAACTCCACGTCACTCCCGCCCCCTTCTTTTTCCTTTTCCTTCTCCTCTTCCTTCTCCTTTCCTTCCTTCTTCTCGTCTTTCATCCCGTCCATTTCATCATCGCTGTCCGCGAAATACTTGATGACCTTTCTTTTTTTAACCCCTCCTTCTCCTTCTTCGTATCTGCCTCGTTGGAGTTCCCTCTTGCGAGTTTCCTCCTTTTCCTGCGTAGAGCTTGATGACGTTGTGATTGTGCGTGGGAGCCAAGTCGCTCCTTCGTTATCCTTTTGCCCGGTGGATGCCTTGGATTTCCCCTGCTTCCACTCAGGAATGTTACCGATCCATTGGACAAGTGTGTCAGGCTTGTTTATCCCTTCCGACTGTACGAAGATGACGTTTGCCTTCATATCTGTCGCCGAGAGTGAGGCACTGGAGACGTCCATGATAAACGCCCGTGGCCATCCAAGTTCGTTCCAGGGTGGTGCTAATCCCATGATCAGTGACTTTTGCGTGGTGTTCCACCCCCCTGATCCATTTAGCCAGTCCTCAAACTTTTCGTAATCCTTGACCTTTTTCTCTGCTTCCTTTTCCTTTTCCTTTTCCTCCTCCTTTTCCTCCTCCTTTTCTTCTTCTCCTTCTTTCTCCTTCTCCTTCTCCTTCTTCTTTTCCTCTTCCTCCTTTTTTTTCTCCTCCTCTTTCTTTTTTTCTTCATCCTTCCCCCCCTCTCCCTTTTCCTTCTTATTCTTCTCCTCCCTCTCTTTCTTTTCTTTTTCCACCCGTTCTTTTTCTATCCTTTCCTTTCGGCGATTCTCGGCGTCGGCGATCTGAAGGACCCCTTTAAGCCACTCCTCAGGCTTATAGATGGGCTTTCCATCGGCTGTGTTTGTCGAAGCGTCGACAAGCCTCTTGATGAACTTCTTACCGGCTTGTTGTGTGAGCCAGGTGAGCGGGCGGGCATCTTCATCTCCCCTCTGCAGCATCCAGTATGGCGCGCGCATGTTGAGGAGCACTCGCTTTTCCGCATCTACTGTATTCATAACGGCCTCTCTCCTTGATTGGTTTAGAACCAAGAGATACGCAAGAGCTTCCCAGCCTGGACCGTGTCAGCGATTCCTCTGTCTGAGCAAGAAAACAGGGAAAAGGATGGATTCCGTACTTGGATGGTCGTGTTTCTTCCCAGAGGAAATGACCCAGCGATCGACCGTGATATCTGTCCACTTTGCGTTCGTCGCGAACTTGGAGCCGTGGTGGCCGACCTTGACGGTGGACACCTTGATCTTCCTGTTGGCGTCCGTTGGCACATGGTCCCGTTTTAGCCACTTGATGAAGTCACCCTCCTGGGGATCCTCGGCATCGCCACCCGTGTAGAGGCTAACCTTCCGGGACCCGTCATTTTCTTGTCCTGGCCAGAGCAGGACGGCCATTATCGAGTGGCTGTTCGTCTCGATGCTGTCCTGAGACTCTGTGCCTATGCGGTGGGGAACGATATTCCGGGGATTGGGCTTGCCAAGTGTTGTGAGTTTCAATCCCGGCTTAGGCACCATGGCCTGGGCGCCGACCACCAAGAAGACGGGCTGTCCGGCTTCGACCTTGTCAGCTTGTAGGTTGGGATGCTGTTCGTGTGCCTTTTCAAGGGACGTCATGGAGGTCCAGTGGCCGCCCAAAGGCGTGTTGGTGAACAGGTCGACGCCAATGGTAGCTTCTCCTTCCACCCAGTGGCAAATGGGCCGGCTCACGCCCTCTTTGTAGCTGATACACAACCCTATCTTCTTGTCCTCGACGCTATCGGTGAACTGGATATTCTTGCCGCGTCTGGTTGGCGAATAAAACGTCGTGTCCCAATCCTTGGCTTCTTTGCCGTACTTCATGTACGAGCACTTATACGTGGGCTCCTTGCCCCTGTTCTTCTCGGCAGCATCGGCCGATAGCAGGGCCTGGACGCCGGTGAAATGGTCGATATCCCAGTGAGTGACGACGATGGAGTCGAATTTCGGTTCCTCGACTTTGTAGTCTTTGCCGATTTCTTTCAGCACCAGTCGCACCCGGTGGTCCTTGGCCAGCCCACCGTCTATGAGAACGAGCCGTTCGAGGGTGCCATCTCTTTCGCCGCCGGCATTCTTGGTCCTGTTGATGAGTGCGTGGATGGCAGAGTCGCCGGCGCCGACGTTGATGAAGTACGAGGCAACATAGTAGGTGGACGACATGATATCACCCGCTTGCTTGGTGTTGTGGTGCGTGGTTTGTTGTCGCTGACAAAGTGTGCCGTTGGGCTGTTTTTTTCCCCGCTCTCCCACGGCGTTGAGATCCAAAGTGTTGTCAAGAGGTCCTTGATGCTGCACCACATCGGCTGGGAAGCACCTGCCAACTTTGCTGGGGACTCCGAGGAGCGGCCAACAAGAAAAGCGCTGTGGCGGCAGAACGGGCGGCAGGCAAGAGATGCACCTCAGACATTGGCACACCGACAAGATGCATCGTGCGACACAGTCGTACCTCTCAACCAGCTTTGACACGTCTGTTTTCTGCATTCATTTCGCCGACTCGGTGGCTGGCGGAGCGGGACGTGCAGGAGCTGAACAGCGCGGGAGACACGCTATCAATGCCAAGACACGCGCGTGCAGCGAAGACCCCGCCAGATCTGCAGTGTGTCGGCCCCACAGGCGAGAGATTTGGTCTTGCACTGTGTGGGCGTTGACTTCTCCGCGTTTGCCATCAGACGGACACCTCTGGGTTGTGCCTGGGAGCACGGAGATGGCGCCATCTCATCTCTCACCACTGGACGTCTTCTCTGGCTATTACCACCGCGGGACCTCATACTGTATTTCCTACCTTTTTTCCTATCAATTGTAATCCCGACCCACCGCAGCTGCCCGAAGTGGTGGGGCATTGTTGTGCTGGAAAATGTTGTCGAGCAAAGGCTACCGGACACACGTCAGCGTCATAACCCGAGATGCTCGCCCCGAAAAGGCCTCAGAGACGGGCGGTGGCGAGATTCTGCTCCCGGGATGGTTCCGCCTGTCCTCTTCTCACGTTCCCGGGCTGGTGCCAGGCAACTACAACATCACTGTCACACAGTCGGTGGCACCCTCGGCGACTCAGGACCAGCGCCAACTCAATCTCAACACAACAAAGTCCTTTGTCGTTACCAAACCTAAGCCATCCGACGTCGTCTCCCACGTTCACAGCGTCTACCCCGCCCCAAGCCACTCCGACTATGGAAACACCCTTCCGCACGTCAACTTCAGCACTCCCAATGCGCCGTGGGAGATCCAAGTCGACGATTCCTGGAACCAGGGCAACCCACTATCCAAGACACCATGGCTCGCCGTCATGAGCTTCACCGAGGACGAACTTCGGCTCGACAAGGAGGCTTTGGGGAGCTTGAACCTGGACCAGAAGTCGGACCTCACGGTGAAACTGACCGTCGCCAACTTGAAGAGTCTTGGCAGCCAGCACAACATTGCTATGCCAAGCCTTGGTGACGAACTCGACGGCGACGAACACCTGAGTGTTATCTTTCTCAAACCGGCCCTCTTCAAAGCTCTCTTTGGCCGCTATGCAGACGGCCAGGACAAGCCCGAGTGGACCGGCTCGCCCGACCTGGGCCGCTTCGCATTTCTGGCCCACGCGCGAGAGGTAACCACCAGCGGCACCACCATCGGCTCCGCGGGAAGCACTGGCGACTGGGAACAGGGCGAGTTCAGCGTCATTGTGGGATCCCGCGTCGCGCCAAGTGTCCCAGTGGGCAAGCCTCGGGCGATATCGACGCACCTGGTCTCCCTTGACGGTATGACTTCCATGACCATCGCCGATACCGACGTCCTGGTCGCCGTCCCGGCCGTCTATTCGTGGACGTGGATGGCTATCCCAGACACCCACATCAACTTTGAGCATGTTGCCAGGGCTTTGGGGGAGAACATTGGACCGCTGCGGATGCCCGGCCGACACGGGCCGGAGCCACCACCTGCTGCTTCTACCGCCCCGGGAGGGGACAGGAAAAACGACCCGGACCTCGGAGTGGCAAGGGCATGGATTCAAAAACGGGTCGCTGACGGCTACACGATATGCCCGCACGTGCTCCCTACGGGCGAGCCGTCGGTGGCCCTCTTCCGTGGCGTGCTGACTCCGGTGGCGCCACGACTCGGCGAGGCCCACAAGCCCCCGTTTTCTCTCCTCGGCACGGACTTGGAAATCATTGACCAGCTGACGGGCATGAGGGACGTTTCTTTGCGCAGCGCCTGGGAGCTGGGACGGACCCTCGCCATCGCCGACCCGCCCTTCTCCCGAAGCCTGGTGCGGCTCAGGGGTCAGATCCACCACAAGTCGGTGGCGGCCGCTCAGGCTCTCGTGGCAAGCAACATACACATCACTCGCCTGAACGCCGCAAAGGGCTTGAAGGATGCGCTAGATGCTGCGGCCGTCTCTCACAATCCCGTTTCGGCCGAGCTCGCGTTGCGTATGCCTCACCGATGGACCCAAGGATGTTCTGGCTTGTCCGCCATCAACTGCCGCGAGGGAACGTCGAGAACCAGTGCCGCCGTCCGTCACGCTCGCGCAATATGCATGGAAAAATGCGCCAAAGAGGTGACCAAGCGCGTCGTCAGCGGCACTGAGCCAGAGTCATACAAGGCCGGAACCGTGGCGGCGTGCAGCGACTGGCCGTCCGTGCTGCACTGGGTCCTCGATAAGCTGTATCTTGGCGACCTGCCGTCTCGTTATCTTGTCCCTGACAGCAGTGCCCTCCCCAAAGAGAGCATCCGTACCTTTTACGTCGACACTGCCTGGCTCGAGGCCATGGTCGACGGCGCGCTGAGCATCGGCAACCACTGGGAAAGGGACGACGACGATCCGATCCGCCGCGCCATAAAGGACAACATCAACGCCTATCTCGCATCCTCAGTAGCCGATGCCAACGCCAACGCCGAGGTGCCTGTCCATGTGCCTCGTTGGGGTTTCATGATCCGCAGCAGCATTGTTCAGGCCTTTCCCGATCTACGGGTTCAGGTCCCCTTTCGCGATGGCGTCGAGCCGCAGTACCGGCGCCAAGTCCTTTCGGTCCAGCGTCCTGCTGAGGATATCCTCGTATGCCTGCTTGACCGGGAGCCGCGGGACGGTACCATGGAGCGCATCGTTATTTCGCAGCCCGAGCACCAGCCTAGCTTCCAGTTGGGGTCTGACCTTGATTTAGATGCTGGTGAGCTCACTGTCAACTTTCGCTACACTCCCAACCAGGGCCTTGCCAAGGATCTCGGCATCAAGACGTCCGTCGCCAAGACATGGAACAGGGTCGGCGGAGAGAGCCCGCCCATTTTCGACTGGGAAAACCGCGTCTTGGTCTTGCCCCAGTTTGCTGACGCTTGCGCCTCCAACATGCACGTGGATGACTACTTTGTCTGGCCCGAGGGTCCGGAGTCGCGCAGCTCAGCGCTCGTCGCCGCGCAGCTGAGCCGCAAGTCACTTCAGCTGATCATCCGGGTCGAGCCTGCCGCCCACACTGGCGTTCCCGGACCGGAGATGGGCGCCGAGCCCCCAGCAGCCGCACCCCACAAACCCTTCCAACTACGCCTCCCGCCGCATCTTCTGCTGGGCCATCAACCCGCCCGGCTCGAGGCACCCCCAAACTCGCTCATTGCCTACCCCTCCCGCCTTCCCACTCGACCGAGACCCCACGTTGTGGTCCGCCGCAGCTCTCCGGGAGAGACTCTAGGTCAGAGCTCTACGACCTACCCTCTTGTGAAGCTGCCTCTTCGGACTCTGTTTAGCGAGGCTCGCGAGTCGGGTCGGGCCGGTCTTGGCCTTGAACCCACCTTCGCAGTCTTGGATAAGGGCTCCCGCCGAAACATCTCGGAGCTCCCCGACATGCCTCCCGGGACACGAAGTTATCACTTTGGGCTTACCCGGCCGTCTCTGCCTACGGCGCCGACGTACTTGTCCGAGATCTTGGTGTTCGTCAACCTCGAAGATTATCTAGTCATTCTTTCGCATGACGACCTCATTTCTGCCTTGCGGTCCCGGGGACACATTCTGCGCGCAAGACCAGCGTGGTCAGTGGCTCCGGCAGCGAGCTGGATGCCGACAGTGGAGCCGTGCAGTCGCGGGAGCGCGAGATGGCGGTACGACCGCTTTGTCACGTTTGATGATGCCGATGACTCCCGGTCGGGCGAAAGGTTCTTTTGTGTGCGGATACGGGCGAGATCCTCTGCGGGTGAGTGGCCAATGAGCCAATCTGCAGACGCGAGCTTCGTGTTGAGGGGCGCAAGGTCGGTGAATCCGAACAAGAGCGCGGCTGTGAGCGTTATTCAGAAGGGGTGGGTCGTTGAGGCAGACGGAACGAAGGTGGAGTGGAAGAACTTGATCGACCATGCGATTGGAGGGTAGACAGGAGGTCGGCGGTGCGGCGCTCTCGTTGCAGATCGTTCAGCAGGCTAATATCATCTTGGTGGAGGAAGGAGCGACGAGATGTCGGCGAAGTCTGACCATTTCATCGCATCATCACCACCCCCAATTTCTGCACCAACCGCTCCAGCTGGCACAAACAATCTCACTGGGTTCCCATCTGCTACTGCGAATTCCTCAATTTTGAGCAAATCAAAACGCGCGACAACGACAGCGACGGGCGGGGGAGTTGCCCCCAAATCTGATTATGCAATCCTCGATCCATTTCTCCCACGCCCCATTTTTTCGAAGAAACCATCCCCGGCCCCTTCAGAGCAATGGTCGATGGCGCGGAATCGAGGACACAGTGAGGGCACACTGTGCATTGCGCAGCATGCAAGGGCGCGCTTGTGACCAGCGCCATGTCGATCAACTTCACCCGATTCGGAACTTCAGCTGGCCTCTGGCGTCTGCGATGCAGCAGTTGAGCGCCACCGTTTGCACACTCCCCCTCACTTGTGAAGTACCGGCTACCAGACTCTAACCATTACAGACCGCCTGCCGACTGTGATGAAGGGGTCGCCAGGGCTTGACGCCTTTGCAACATGAATGAAATCCGCTTCAAAATTGGGAGGAGGCCTGAAGGCGGGGTGCGTGTCGTCTTCCACTGCGAAAACCACTGCGACGAGGGCTGATCATGGCACCCACCATGAATTACGTATTCGTGCCCATGGCCATACAGGCCTTCACCGTCTCGGAAGATTTCAACAAGAGCGCGTACCGCGTGGCACCCCTGATCCAACCCGACTTTGGCGGCCTGCGACAGGAGGAGCATGGCAGCGCTGTCCTCGGCCACGATGTCATGGATCAGCTGGACCTTTCCGAAGAATCGCTACTCGCCGCCTCCAACACTCGTTTTGTCGATGTTGCCACCGGCCAGGTCATGGGAAACCGCGCGGGCGTCTATCTCAGCTGGTGTCTGCCCAAAGGCTACAGGACCGGCATCACGTCCACGACCCCGTCGACCCGGTCCGCCGAAGCCAAAGCCATGGCAGCGACCGACCATGCCAAAACCAGGGCTGAGAAGGGCTACCCGGCCTCTGGGACCAGTGATGCCTCAGTGATCGAGGTAGACTCCCACACATTTTCGTACTTGTGAGAGGCCTCAACAGAACGCTGACCGAGACATGATGATAGTTCCGACCCGTGCCCGACCGGTGGCTCGTATTTCGCTTCCCAACGGCTCGCTGGTTACCAGGGAAAGAGAATGAAGAACCCCCATTAACAGAAAATGAATTATGGGACAGGAGTGGTCAATTTTGGATTGACTTTGATCTCACACCCGAAGTCTACGTTGTTGAAAGCAACCGCGTTCGCAGTCTCGATGACGCCGACCTCCAGGATGACGGCCTCCTCGGCCCAGTGGACCTCGCAAACCTCGTGTCGCCCTTCATCGACCCCACGCTATCGCTCAATCAGCAGTACGAAACTTACCTGGGCTTCCAAGAACGCCTGCGAGACTACAAGCCGTCTCAGGGGGCCCGTTACAAGTCGCCCCTGACCGTGGTGGAATCGGCCAACGAGCTCTTCCCAGACTACCAGCCCCACAACCAAGGCGTCTTTTCTCTTTTCGACAACATGGACAACAACGACAGGCGCGCTGTGGGGGTCAAGGGCGGGTCCTTTAGCTATCTTGTCGTCGGCTTCCATGCGGAGGCTGAGCAAGACCCTCTGGCCCCCTCGGATGCCGACACCACCAACGAGCGGATCCTCGAGTCCATGTCCATCAAAATCGCCGACGAGAAGCATGAGAATCCCACGCCGCGTGGTGAGATGCTCCTTCGCGATGCGTTCCTCACGTCCCCGCCGCTCCGCGACCAAAACTTGGCCCGCATAATCTGCCACGGGTCCATTCAGGGCGTTTGCTGGAGACGTGACCAAGACATGCTCAGGGTCCGCAGCGAAGAAGACGACCCGAGTGGTTTCCTCCAGTCCCTCACGCGCTTCACACCGTCGGCGCAGATGAATCTGGAGGCGGAATGGTATGTATACCTTCAGACGCGGATTTGGCGTGAGCCCCCTGGTCCCCCGCCGAAGCGCACAGGGCCCGCCCTGGTGCAAGCAGAGCTCGAAGGACGCCCGAGCATTGGTCTCCAGACTCTTGTCCGGGAGTCGCACCCGGTGTCGGTTGGCACGCACACGCTTGATGCCTTGCTCGCCTACCTGCGCGTGGCGAACCCACTAGATACGCCTGGCATCGACGACATGGTCAGCCAGTTGGCAGCGCTCGAGCCGCTCATCCTGGCCGACGATGGCGACGACGTGACGTCCCAGCTCAAGGCTGCCGATAAGAAGAGCGCCGTCACCGACTTTTTCCACGTCACCGGCGGGTCTCTGTGGCGTTTTGGTCCAAGCCAAAACAAGAACACGAAGGGCAGCACATCAAAGGGTACTGTGTGGTCACCAACTCCTCAACTCGTCAGATTGCTCCACAAGCTCAACGAGTTCCAGTCGAAGAGGGACGCCGCCAGGCGCGAGCTCGATCACATGAGACGGCGGCTATGGTTTGAGTGGTGGAAGTGTGTCACAGATGCCAAGTACCGCGACCTTCTTGGCGGCACATCCATCAGCGACATCAAAGACCGTATCCGCACCATTGAGGAAGGTACCAAGGAGACCCTCATTGGCGTTATCGGCCCCGAAATCGGCGCTCTAGGCCTACCTGAAGCGTCCCAAACGGCCCTCCTAACGGCGCTTTCCAACGTGGAAAACCATGGGAGCACCGACGACAGCGACCCAGACGGAATTGCCTTCCAACAATCACCAGCACCCCCTTTCCTTCGCCCGGTCGACCCAACCGTCTTGTTTGCCGGGATCCCATCGGGTTGGCCCAAGGACTACGGCGACGTGACCACGGGACGACTCCTGCATCAGGTCATAGGCAGCTCCAACCCAGCATGGCGAGACAACAAGATTTTTCCCGACATGGATGCGACAATCCGCAACGCATTTCCCGACCAGCATGAAGCCATTCAGGCGCTTGTCGCCGAATGGGCTCACGTCCACGGCAACAAATTCTATGATAATCCTACGCTTGTCGAAATGTCCCCAGCGAGATCCATGGACGAGGATAGGATTCCTCCCATGTACGACGAGGCCCTTCTTGCTGAGGAGGGCACTGGAAAGTACAAATGCTGGCGGCCCCAAGGCTGGTTCCCGCTGTTCATCGAATGGGAGGTCGAATACTACCACGTGCCTTGGCGGTGTTGGTCGTTTGAAAAGGGAGCCGATGGCATCTTCGCGTACCAAATCGACAAGACTATCATCCTGGCCGATCAGGACGTCCAAGCTGACTGCCGCGTGTTATCTGGCCGCGCGGCCATCTCGCCGCAAGCGTCCATGACACTGCGAACCCGAGTCCGGCAACTTCTCCAAAAGCTCACGCCAGAGGAACTTGACGACCACTTCCCCTCTCCCGCCGATGTCCAAGCGCTCCTTCAAAAAGCCATCAATCTTGAGTACTTCTCGGCTGCTCTCGACGGACTGCAGGACCACCTTGCCACCCAGGTGCGAGGCACGCAGCATCTCGGCGCCGCGCCATCACGAGCCAGTAACCACTCCTCCGACGACGGCGCCAACCCGCTCGAATTCCACGATCTTCATGTAAATATCCTGGCCGCCGACCTCGCCGCCATCAGCGCGGCTGGCGTTGACGATGCCGCTCCGTACGGGAGCCAGGTGACCCCCTCAGCACGGCTCACGGGCTTCAGCCCCTTCAAGCCCGTTACGCACGGCCAGGCTCGCTTCACCAAGCTCACCATCGTCGACAAGTTTGGCCAGATTGTGACGTGCATCGACCCGCCGATGGCTGAAGACGGGAGCCACTATGTGCTGTACCCTTGCACCTCGCCCGCCGTCTCAGTTGCCCCCGTTGATGGCCAACTCCTCAGCGACCGCAACCTCTCGAGGTTTGACGAGCTTCCCATTGGCGCCGCTCCCGAGGGCCCCGTTCGCGAAGGTCCTGTTCCCAACACGGTCATCGACGCCGACCAGGACGCTGGCGGCTTATGCCAATTCTTCCAGCTCCCGCCGCGCATCAATCATGAGGCCCGTATCAACATGTTGCCTCTAGTCTTCGAACCAGGGACCAAAGACTTGGCACCGCATCGCCCCCGCAGCGCCATCGACGGGTGGGAGAATCCCATCTGGGGTTGGATCGTACTCAACTTTCCCGACATGAGCCTGCGCACTTACACCGGGGACGGCCACTTCATCGCCCAGTTGTCCCTTCTCCCTGATGGGGAACCGCCCATTCGGGATGAGTTCCCTTTGAGCAAGAACTCGTCCTCGGATTCGGCGGGGTTGCCACTAGGAAATCGCATCACGGCCCTTACGGACCAACTCGCCGCCGACGCCTCCTTGTGCACCACCCTCTTTCACCTTCTAAATCGGGCCCTCGACAGCACCACATCGACGCCAGCCTCCTATCCCGAATCGTGCCTCCCCAGCGCGCTGGGCAGGCCGTTTGCCCTGCTCGACTTTGGCTTCAGCCTCGAGCTCGCCACGCCGCCCCGACAAAACGAGTCGATCCTCGATCCGCGCCCACCAGATCAGGCCCTGGTCGACTACGCCTTTCCCTACCACCTCGGTGACGCCGATGCCGCGTTTGACGGGCTGATAGCTTACACTCCAGACGTCATTCTTCCGCCCACCGCAACAAGCTCGGCAGGGAGGGTGGTGACCAAGTTGCTGTCTGAATTTGCTCTCGTGAATAGCGACGACACCGGGAACGGCGGGGGTGGTAGTAGCATCATCATGCACCCTGATGACGACGCGAAGCCTACACTCTCTCCGTTTTATCTGCCCTCCGACACGGACGAGCGCGCTGCAGCCCTGATAGAGAAGATGGTGACCGTTTCGGCCATTGTCGACCCCTTTGTGCCCGTCCACTTGTACACGGGCGGCCTGTTACCCCCGGCGCCGCTCGAAATACCGCGTTGGGCGGTTGAACAGGCTATGGGGAGGATGGGCGCCGCAGTCCGCGTCGGGCCCATGGTCTTGCCTGCTCTGCCGGATTTGGCTTCGGACAAGCAACCAAGCGTGCAGATTCCGGTACCGAGCGGAAAACAGCACGGCGAGGCAAAATGGGAGTGGGCCATGCCGCTTGCTGCCGAGGGCGAGGATGATGGCGAGGATCAAGAGACGAAATGGACCATGTGCGCCGTGGAAGCGGTCCAAAAGGGTATCAAGATTGACAAGGGCGGCGCGCCTGTCTTGGTAGAGGGATGGATGGTCAACAATCCCGAGACGGGTAAAGAAACAAGTAACTAGCCTGGCTTTACTAGCTAGAATGGACAGTCTACTCGCCTTTCAACTTTTCAATAAACCGCTTCCCCAGCGAGTCAGCCGCCATCGGATTATCCCCAGTCACCACCTCCCTATCCTCGGTAATCTTCCCCATGGCGGTTGCAATCCCCTCAACCATCTCCGCCCCCGCCTCAGTCAAGCTCGACGCCACCTTCGTTACCTCCCCCCGGAACACCGCCGTCTCCATGAACTTCTCCTCAGCATCAGACCAGCTCGTCAGCTTATACCCCTTGTACGCAAACTCCTTTCCACCCGCACACTTGGTCGACAAAAACGCATACGGCCCGTGACACAGCGCCGCAGTGGGTTTTCCCTCCGCATGGAAATGATTCAAAATGCGACCCAGCTCCGCGTCATCGCCCAGATCCGACAACGGCGCGTGCCCACCGGGGATGAACACCCCCGCGTAACTCTTCAACTCCTCGTCACCAATCTCGGAGAACTTCTTCGGGCGCGAGAATCCATTCTCGCGCTTCATCTTCTCAATCAGGTCCGTCTCGCGCTGGCGTTCGTAGAAGTTGCCGGCGAAGGCGGCGAGGGACAAGCTGAGCGGGTCGGGGGTGGGTTCCTTGCCGAGGGGCGAGGCGAAGGTTACTTGGTATCCTTCTTGCAGGAGGCGAGCGAGGGGTTTGGCGAGCTCGGTGAGAAAGTAGCCGGAGGGTTGTTGAATTGTTTTGTGTTCGGCGCCCACGTTGTAGAGGGGGAAGGAGGAGGCGTCGGACATGATGATGAGGACTTTTTTGGAGGCCATTTTGGGAGATTCGAGTGAATTGGTGAGGTGTGTTCTACGTTTGGATGTTTTGGGGATGTGAAAGAAGAGAGTATTACTGTGAGAAAAGGGGACTTTTTGAGGGTGGGACGAGGAGCAGATATATGACGTCACAAAGATGGGACATGCAACTTTGAGCGTTCACAATAGTGGCAGTAGGTACGGGACTACCGATTAGTCATCTAAACGTCATTTGGCCAAAGCCGAATGAAACAGGAAACGATTGCTGTAATCTGGATAAGTTCGGCGGACGTCCACGACCGATCCGGTGGACCTTCCCGGCGTTGAATCCCGGGCATTTTCGGCCGTTCCGGCCCCAGATTTCGGCATGTGTGGGGCAACCGGTCTTTCTCGTCCCCAGCGGGGGAGATAGACTGTCCAATTGTGCCCTTTTATTTGTCTTGAACGCGGAGGTGTTCATCTATTCAATTACAAACAAGCCTCTCTCAAACAATGCGAAAGTCTCTCGCCGCAGCAATAGCATTCTCCCAACCCAGTGCCTCGCCTCCCATGATGCCATAGACAAAGCATTCCCCCACCAGCGAATAAACGCCCGGCTCGCCTCCCGGTCTGAGAAGAAAAGGTGTCTCCCCTCCGTGAAGAACCGCCACAACATCTCCTGTCTCTGCGTTCCACGGTGCCAGCCCAATGTACCCCCTTTTCGTCACAAGCAGTCGTCGGTGGGCACACGCTGTATAGATGCGCTGAGCGTAAGCCATGTACTCGGCTGGACCGCGACTCGCGAGCTCCCGTATGGCTTTGAAAGAGCGGAGGGGATTTCGTGTCGCCCCTGCCTGCTCCATCAATGCCGTCATGTGCTGGACCCATGCGGTACTTTCTCGCAGAGCTGACTGCAAATAGGAGGAGGAAGAGTCTCTTGAGGAAATCGAGGATGTCCAACCAACACGATCACACCAAGATTCGACGTAGGTTAGAAGACGGTCGTATGGCACGCTGCCTCGTTCGCAGGTAAAGTCGGCAATGTAGGTCCGAAGGAGAGCTTCCTTTCTGGCTTCTGGGTTCATTTCCGAGCCGTAGGGGCAGAAGGGACGCTCTGAGAAGGTAAGCTCTTCCCACTGCTCAAGAGTTCCAATGCCGTTTCGTGATACTGGCGGTGCATTGGTAATATCAGTTGAAGGATGCCATGGTATGCCGAGTCCCGATATCTCATCGAATCGGATCCCGCCGATGATCAACTGTCTGGGGTCTCCCGTGTGCTCTCCCAAGCTTGCCTTGAGCAGTCTTGCGGCCCGATATCTGCTTGGGGCGTAGGAGGTGGGGTCAGCCCAGTCGAGCAGAGGCGCAGGATCTCGGGTAGTGACGGCGGCCCAGTTCGGGACCCAAGATGGAAGGTCTGCCATATCGTGGAGGCTATGATCATGACGCCATTCACGAACACAGTTGAGGATCTCAAGACTGCCTGTGCCGCGAATCAACTTGCGGACGAGATCGGTGTAGACTTTGGCGGTTGTGCAGGAGTTTCCGTAGCATGGCTTCATACCAACGTTGATAAGCAGCGGCAAGAGACTTAGCAGGGCATAGATTCTATCCCGAGGATCTGCGCAGCCAAGGCTTCGACACTGGTGAAGCAGAGCGTAGGCGTTGGGATCGAGAGTTTTGGTGGCCATCTTTTGCCGAAAACCGTCAACAAAAGGCGATATGTTGCCTGCAATAGTATTCATTGGCGTGTCTTTGAAGGATTCCCATGCAATGTCTTTGCCAGATGGGCGCATGATGACGAGGCGTTTTGCGTGAATTGCCTCGTGCAGCGGCCAAACGCGGTTCCACCACGATCCGGCCGAGAACTCCATCGACTCGGATGCTCCCAGCCAAACACATACTTGGGCCGCCTGTTGATAGATGAGTGGCATGATGTGAACTTGTTTCGCCTTCAAATCGGTGTCCTCCTGGTCGATGCAGAGGGCGTCAATCCAGACGTTCTTCGGCTTTGATGATGTCGACCGACGCCGGACTTGGCGTAGCGCAGCCGCTGCGCTCTCGGGAACGTGAACGGGCGCGCCATCGACGAGAATTACCTCGCTCTTTCTTGGGTCGGCGCCCCGGGTGTAGGATATTGCATCGTATTCTGGCGGCGAAGTGATGAAGAATTTTTGGAGCTGACAGCTGATGGGTGAGCTGTTGTCGCCCGCTTCTGCCGGGTGTAGCGTCAACAGCCAAAGCCGCTTCCCGAAGAAGCTCGCTATGACGTACGGCCACTGCGAACTCATTCTATGAGACAGGCGTGATCCATGTGAGCTCGAGCGCTTTTGTGAAGATGGGTGTTCCCACCAGAGAACTGCTTGACTGACGCGATGTCAAGCAATTCTCAGCCGCAGCTTGGCGCCAGGCATCCCTGCCGTGGCAGTCTCCGACCCCTGCACCTCAATCGCGATCAGTGGCACCCAAACCACATAAATGCATCCTCGCAGCCCATGCAGGCATTAGGCATTGTCTTCTTACCTACGGTGGCCGTCGAGGCAGCCTCCTCGGTCAGATCCCAAAGTGACCAGACCCATCCCCGCAACCAGAGTCGAAGCCGGTACGACGTGATATGATCGCCATGTGGATAAAAGAAGTAAAATCTGACCAAGTTGCAGCACCACTTGTTCAAAAGCGAGATAACATAACGTTGGCCATCAGAGAATTTTGCCGATAGGAAACTTGGTCACCATAGGGAACAGATAATGACCTAACCTATTACGCAGAAGGATTGGGATTGATGGGTCATTGCCGCATACCCCCAAGCCCATAGAGATTGCGCTGTTAAATTCTTGCTCACATTTAGATCAGGGCTTGGATTTGACTTTTTCTGTTTCTCCGCTTGATACCCCTTTTTGTTTTGCAACGCCGGGGCTTGTGGCGTGTGTGTTTTTTTTTATCTTGTGTTCATTTTGGTCACATGACGGCCAAGATTCATCAAATAAAAAGCTCACACCATTCTTGTGCAACAGTTCAAATAATGACATTAAAGTGATTTTACAGTATGACTGAAGCTTGTTAAAAGAAGCTTCAGCCACCACCGTCAGTGCCTCAAACCTCAAGATGACGCCAGGCTCCTCCCCTCCTAATAGTTTTCGAGTCCGCCAGGGGATTGATTGCTGCCTCGAGAGTCATCTCCCGCCCAATGCCTGTTTCCTTCCGTACAAAAATTTGATCCGAGCTCGTCTTCACAGCAAGGAAACCAAAACCCATGGGGAAAGTTCTTGCGATTTCCCTCAATGACCATTTCCCCGTGCGCGGGCTCGTCCCGCTCTCCCAATGTTCGCCTCTCAGTTGCTATCAGCCTCCTTCTTGGTTTCCTCATCCTCGTCCTCGGGGGGCTCCGGTTTGCCAACTGGCCAGTGCCTGCCAGTCTTGCACGGGTCTTCACTGTCGACATTTTCATCGCAGCATGCGTACTTGAAGAACTGGGGGTAGTCGTCCACGGTGGCTATATCCATCATGTTCTCGGCGAATCGCTCATCGTCGCACCACCAACGGAGAGAGTCCGGATCAAACTTCGGGTCCGGTCTAGATGGCAAAATTTAGAATGACATTCCATTATCGAACGCGGGAGAAATCAATGGAGTCAATGGGGGTAAGTTACCTGGATGATAGTTGCAGGCCTCGTCATGGTTCTTTGACTCCAAGAAAATCTCGTCGCATCGGACGCAACGGTGGACGTCTTCCACCAGCTTGGCGCGCTTTGTACTCATTTCATGGTCGAGCGGGGCAGAGTCATCGTCCGCTTTGCGTTTCTGCAGTTCTTGCGGATGCGGCATGTCTCCAGTAGTCAGTTTTGTCAGGACATCGTACGCGAGGTCGATGGTGGCAGCGTCGCCGGCGCAGAGGACATGAATGATGCCGCACAGAGTATTGGCATCGGCGCTCCGAATCGCGTTCATCTTTGCATTCACGTTCATCGTCGTCGGCGGCATCTTTAGGCTCGTTTGCGGCGGGAGTTGGGGTTGAACAAAGTGACGTTGGCAGGTAAGGTAGCGTGAGGTGGTGGAATCTAGGAAGGAGCTGTGCCAAGTGGAAAATTCTTCGCTGCTATCTACCCAGAGGGAAAGAGCCCCGAGGTACGTACCGACCTCAGCAACCACTCCACTCCACATGACGGCTCAGGAATCCTCCGGCGAGTTATCTTCCTCGCCCTCCTCGCCCTCCTCGCCCTCTTCATCCTCTCCCTCATCGTCATCCCCAGTGCTTCCCTCAAAGTCTGAAAATGACTCTCCATGCTCGGCATCCACAGCCCAATGAGGCCCAATCCTGCAACCCTTCGAGTCGGCATCCCCGTCACAACAGCAGTAAATAAACGCGTCGGGGTGCTCTCGTCGATGCTCTTCACTGTACAGGAACTCTCTGTCTTCCTTGAGGTCATCTGGCAAGTTCCTCCAATTTTCGTGCTCTTCAACAACTTCAAGCTCCTCTATCATCCGCAGTGTCAGCGCTTCTCAGATGCTTTGTATGTCCGGTTAAGGTGGCAATGAGGAAGCTCACCAGTATGGAAGAGGCAGGCCGTATCATTGTTCTTGGATTCAAGAAAGGCTTGGTTGCATCCGCTTCTAGCGCAGTAATGGACATCCTCTATCAGCTTTGGTCGCTTTGGGCCGTCTGCGACATTGGATCCGTCATCGGCCTTGCGTTTTAGGGGGTTGGCTGGCGCGTCCAACGCGGCCACTTGGGACAGATATTTCCAGATGCGATCGCGACTTTCTGGATTGGCCGTGCTGAGCAGCTTAAGAACAGCGCGGAGCTGATGCTCTGGCGCGTTGATGATATCTAGGACTTTTGAGTCGATTGGTGCCATTTTGTGACTTAATTGTCGAATCCGAGTCTTTCTTGAAAGAGCGGTGACTGCGATGGAGAAGGGAGATTGTCGCGTTCCAAACGCGATTTTGATGACCTCATGTGTGGAATCCGCTCCACTCTGGTAGCCCCTGAATCCGCAACTCCATCGCCCGTTTTGGCTACCTTTCAAGCGCCCCATAAATTGTTAATCTCCAGTGTGCAGACTCAGTTCATTATCCAAAATCAGTCACTGTCATCACTATCCTCCTCGTCCTCTTCGTCTGACTCGGAGTCGTCACTAATGACAATCGCTGCTCCCTTAGTCCCCTCATCAACGTCCTTGGCATCTGGAAATGGCACCGGGCCTCTCTCATCATCAGCTGCCCAATGCTTCCCATATGTGCAGCCCTTTGTGGTACCATCTTTATTGCAGCAAGTGAACCAGAATGCCTCGGGATTGTCATCCTGAAAGTCTTCGTACTCTCCCATCCAATCATCCATGTCAGCCCAGAAATCATGGTCCTCGTTGGATTCCAATTCCTCTGCTCAAAAACCGGATCAGCAAAGATGAGGCCTAGCGGGTCTGATCAGGTGGCTTACCAGGATGATAAAAGCAGGCCTTATCCGCATTTTCAGAGTTGCGAAAGGTCATGTTGCATCTCACGCAGTGATGAACGTCTTCGATAAGCTTGGTGCGTTTCTGATCATCAATGCCTTCTTCCTCGCTTGCATCTCCATCATCGGCCTTGCGCTTTGTCGTCACCGCTGGTGACTGTGTGTCCATGGCGATGATGTTGGAGAGGCAATTCCACAACCTGTCGCACGTCTTTTTATCGGATGTGCAGAAGACTTTGAGAGCTGCGCGTAGTTGATGTTCTGGAGCGTTGATGATTTTTTGCACTTTGTCGTTGACTGGCGCCATGATTCTTTGTGAGCAAAGGATGACGTCGAGAACCAACGTCTGGTCAGGGGTAAATTGACGCGTCGACGCATTTCCGTCATGCTGCTCCGCATGAGGGGCAGGGGTTGCAGGGATATTCCATGTCACCGCAAACCCTAACCCCCTTGCAATGACACCCCTTTCCCACTCAGGGGGCTCGACTTGACAATCCAATGACAATCTCATTGTTGGGCTCAGCTTCATATCGGGTTTCAGAGAAGAAGTAACTTTCGAAGATAAGTGCCGCAGAGAAGAAATCAGGTCGACAACGGAAGCGGAATGGACGGTGTTTGAGCTGGATGCCGGAAGACCAGGATACGGCAGTCAATGTCCCTGTCAGGGAAAAAAGCAAGTGCTCGAAAAACTCTGTGATGCTGGCTTCCGGGAAAACCAAATCACCTCCTATTTGACCATGGGAATGCGAGCCACCGCTGATAGAGTTGGAATGTCAGACGCTACTTCAAATCGTGTACTGGTACTATCCAACACCGAAGGATCCATATTGACATTCGCTGCCAACTTCAAGGCTCAGGTAGTGATTTTCCTCCGAGTCTCCCTTATTCCCAGGACAGAGGATGTTGCGCAATCAACGGGTGCTACGAGTGCGAGAGTTGGAATGAACGCCATCCGACCTGTGCCTCTCCCGATTGCATCGCGGCGCGAGACCATTTCCACCGCAGCACTTGTAGGTAAAGGCCGTGGGGATAGCCCGCATGCACTTCGCGGCATCAAAGGGCACCCTTCCGTATTGTCTTTTTCCAGTAATTCAAAGCTGCTTGCTCCGGCTCCGCCGCCTCTGTTGAAGTCGTCAGTACAAGCGTGGAGATGGATGGGCGGAAATAGCATACCTGAGTGCCAGCGGCAGGCAGTGCCAGAATTGTCCCTCTCAAAGTAGTCCTTCTTGCAGACAAGGCATTGCTGCACGCCCTGGTCAACGATCCGTGCCCGCTTTTCCGGTTTGGCGACAGCAGGAGCGGTAGCCTTGCGTTTAGGCTGCGGCGCAGGAGCTGCTGGGAGAGCCTTTCGGACCTCCGGCCAGACAGTGTTTCCCGTGTTGTACGAGATGGCGATGCTCGAGGAACCCGAGCAAGAAACGGAAAGCGAGGTTTCAGTATCAGAGATACGGACAGAGGACGATGAGCCGCCAGATGTTGCAATATAGATGGAGGATCCCCAAGGCGACAATGAGGGCATGGCCGGCGGGACTTGGGGTTGTGCAACCGGCGGGTAAAGCAGAGGTGCCATCATGGCTTGGCCGTCCCTTTGGGCGACCATCTTCAGGGCCTCCGCGAGCTGAGTACGAAGTCCGGAGTCATGCCGGATGGCGAGCTTCACCACAGCCCGGAGATGATGCTCCGGGCCGGCGAGGATAGCGGCGATGTCGGCTTCGCTGGATGACGGCACTCTGCGACCCTACAGATTGTCAGCAAAGTTGGTGTCGGGGAGAAAATTTGAGGGGAAGAAGAAATGCGACCTCTTTGTTTGGATCACCATCTAATTTAACCCCTTGTCAGGGGTTGCACGCTACCGCTAACGGAACTTGGTGATCAAGCCCGCGAAGGGTGTTAGTGTTCGCCATCACCCCCTCAACCAGAGATTGGCTCTTGGCCACAGGTTAGCCCGCTTGGGGCAAAAGGCGCCCCGGTCTCCGGACATTGAAAATGGAACCTGGACAAAAGGAACTTGCTGACTTGGTTGGTTTTCGTTCAGAACGGTAATGAGATGCTTCGGGATTGAACCCCCCGGTTTCACAGGTTCCAGCACTTCGTCACCATGCCACCCACACGCAAACGACCAACAGTTCGACAGCCGAATTTGACCTTTCTGATCGAAGAAGAGAGCCAGGGCGAGATTGAGGATTTTCTCGGCCAGGGGTGTTTGGTGAGATGGTCAAGCGTTCCAACATGAAGCTTCTAGCCTGCAACATTCGAAGTTGTTGGTGGGCAGCGTCTTCATAAAGTCGCGGAGACAATGCTGTGGCGTATCGAAATGTTGATCAGATCAACTTCGTCGGATCGTTGCCGGCATCTTGTCGCGTTCGTTTGTTCGTAGTGTCTGATGAAGCCGTCACAGAATGAACAGCTTTGCTCCTGCCCATTGCTTGCTGGACTGCGCAGCCAGTTCTGTTAGCGGAGTACTGGGGCTCGTCAAATCGACCTCTTAACTCGGCTTGCGTTGAACACGAAGCACTCTTCTGAATGCATGCGTTGATTTTGCCGCTCTCTGCGGAGGCCTACCATTTGGACAATTAGGTACGCTAAAGGCTGCAGTGAGGTCTACGGTCGTGTTGTCGCATCGTGATTCGTCTGGCTGCGGGAAGCGACAGGTGGCGCCGTTGTTTGCCCAAGTTCCAGCGCGCGCATCCGGCGGCGAATAAGAGCAGAATGAAGGCGGGAATTTGGATCGGGTGCGTGTTTGTAGGAGGGGTTCGACGGAATCGAGCCCGAGTGGTCCGAGTTGAGAAGGACAGAAATTTTCGAGCGACGACTCAAACGACTTGACAACAAACTTGCAGGGTTCCTTTGCATCTTCTGCGATCTTGGTTCTTTTTTTTTCTTCCGCTCCATTTGGACTGCACTAGTTTAATACTGCAACGGCCGGGCCGGTGGCAATTTTATTAATACAAACGGAAACCATGGCGACCATCGAGTTGGACCCGTTGACACTCGGTCTTGTGCTGCAGCTGCAGCTTCAGGACCTCGAGGAGCTCGCCCAGAATATCCAGAGAAAAGGGAAAGGCCGCCAAGGCGAGGCGTCCGACTCCGTCGCCGCGATTGAGATATTTCGCCATGAGCTGTCCAGCTGCGCCCAGCTGCTCTCGGACAAGGCAATGTGCCAGAGCATTGCGCACGCCGTAGACATGGACGGTGATGCTATCCGCACCTTTGTCGAGGAAGAAGAGCGCGCCATCAGCGACAGGGAGTTAGCGCTGCTGCTGTCGGGTGTAAGAAAGCCGCGCGCATCAGGGAACGGAACATCCGCACCAACACCTAGCTTGAGCGATCGCATGTTCGACATGATAAAGACGCTAGCCGTTCGCCCCCGCGGTTGCCCTGCCAGCGAGTCCGATACCCACGCCGAATCTTCAACATGGGCTGCTAGCCGACCACCCCAGACGACAACAGGCACATGTCTTGCATGCTGCGACGAGTTCCCCTTGTTCAAGGGCGTTAGTTGCATGGGATGCTCCCACCACTACTGCCCGGACTGCATTGAGTCGCTTTTCCGGGCCTCAATCACGGATGAGAGTAAGTTGGAATAGCCACCGTCGAGCTATGTGGTTGCTGACCACTCCTAGCGCTATTTCCTCCCAAGTGTTGCGGCCAACCAATTTCCATCGATCTTTGCCGACACATTCTGCCTGTTGACTTCAGGGGGCAATTCCACGCGAAGAAGATAGAGTTCGAGACACCGAACCGCACATACTGCTCTCAGCCGAGCTGTTCGACTTTCATCCCGCTCGGCGCCATCAAAGGCGATGTCGGAACGTGCGTAAAGTGCAGCGCCACCACCTGCTCTTTGTGCAAGAAGCCAGCCCACAGCACCACTGACTGCCCCGATGATCCGGCAGCCCGGGAGTTGATGCGCCTCGCCGAGGCAGAAAAGTGGCGGAAGTGCTCTTCCTGCTCTCGCTACGTTGAGCTGACCATCGGCTGTAACCACATCAGTCAGTTTCCCCGCGCCCCGCCCGGTTTGTGCCTTGGTTGACACCTTATGCTTCTCTAGCTTGCCGGTGTGGCGCTCAGTTCTGTTACGAATGCGGAGAGACCTGGAAGAGGTGCAGATGCGAGCTGTGGGAGGAGGGAAGGCTCATGGCTCGTGCGAACAACGTCGTCAATCGCGAGCCGGGCAATCGCCGCCTTGATGCCCATGGACGTGCCAATCTTGTCAACCGAGCGAGAGAGAATCTGGTGGCCAACCACGAATGCCTTCACAGGAACTGGGGAAGTCGTACCGGCCGCCACCGCTGCGAGCAATGCCACGATATGCTGCCCAACTACATCTACGAATGTCGGCAGTGTCGCATTTTGGCTTGCCGACGGTGTCGATACAACCGGCTTGGTTAGATCTTTTCGATAGGAAGACGATCAGCACCCGAGGAGGTGCGCAGTTGACAGAGAGAAACATCCTTGTTGGGCAGGATGCCGCATTTTCTTTCGAGACTGGATTTTCCTCTGACCAATTACTTACCAAGTAGGAGAGAAAAGGGCAACTGACTCTTGCTAGGCAGGACGGGAAGAGTAGTACTTTCTTGTAGTCAAGGCTACCTACCTAGATAGATAGATGTAAGGTCTACTTAGGCCGGGTAACGAACGGAATTCCACGAAAAAGATGAAGAGGCCGAGAACTAGATGTCCGACGAGCTTGCTAACCTTCGGTGCTACTAGTACTGGGTTGCCACATGCTTTCCACGCTGACACCCGAATGCAGTACCATCGCCGCCACAGCACTGGTAGAAGAAAGACGATGGATACTCCATCCGGTTCTCCGGTGTGTCGAATTCTGACTCATAGTGCTCCTGCTCCCAGTGATAGACTGCCTCATCGTCAGGCTTCAAGGGCCCTACCCAAAAGGTTAGGCTCACCAACTTGACAACGGCAACGGTTCAACATACCTGGGTGCCAGGAGCAAGCATTTGCAACATTGTGCAATTCGTAATATGCTACACCCCACACGATGCAGTGTTGCACAATAGGACCTCGCACTTGTTGCTCGTCCCCACTCTCGTCATCACTGATCACGATAACAGTCCTATGGTCTCGCGGGGCATGTCTGACATGTGTATCGTCTTCTGCTTCCTCTTCTTCCTCCTCCTCCTCTTCTTCCTCTTCTTCCTCCTCCTCCTCTTCTTCCTCTTCTTATTCTTCCTCCTCCTCCTCCTCTTCCTCCTCCTCTTCGTTCTCACTCACGTTCGCAACATCAGACTCACGGTAGTCAAACCTCCGCTCCCGTGGGAGATGTTTCCCTTGCTGACACCCTCTCGTAGACGCATCACCTCCGCAACATCGATACCAAAACGCTTCAGGGTCTGTATCGCGATTACGGAGCGACATCCGTGGCCCCCAAGTATCATCGTAGTTGAACCACGAGTAATAGTCAGGCTGCTCCTCAATCTCATCTGCGCCAAGCGTCAGAATTTATCCCAGCCCTGTGACGAGTTTGCCCAAAGAAAATACCTTTATGATACCAACAAGAAGTCCTGTCGTTCCTGGATTCAAAGTACGGCTGCCTGCAGTAGAAGCAAATCTCCATATCCTCCATCAGTCTCGACCGTTTCGACTGCACCTCGGCGACTACGCTTCCATCGTGTCTGCGCTTGAGCAGAGGTCCGGCGAGCTGCTTGGTATGGATGTCGGCGACATCCAAACACCTCCAGACCTTTAACAAAGTCTCCCTATCGTTGATACACAGGGCCTTGACCACGGCGCGCAGCTCCTGTTCGAGCGCCGCCGTGATTCTCGCCTTGATCGCTGCATTTGTTGCGCAAAAGAATCGTTTGTATCGAGGATACAGCGAGTCGTCTGAATCCATTTTGTCGGTGCGCGCGGTGGCGACGTTGAGAAGGCGATTGCGGAAGGAGAGATTGACGCGTCGCGTCAAGAAAGTGGAAATCGTGGCGCCTTGGCGTTTTCGACATGGTGCTTGAGCTAGCTGGCTTGAGCTTCACCGAAAGATATTGGCGGGGTTTTTCCTGCCCCTCCATGCCCCTCCGCTCGGGGTGACTGAACAAGGGAACATCTCTCAAAGCAGATTTCCCGTTCTTATTTGTTTGTTCCGTCGGAAAAAGACAATGGTAGTGCTTCGACGGGTTACACAGCATGGAACCACGCCGCATCCTTATTTTGTCACCTGGTCCACCTTCAGGGCTGGCCTACCCCATGGGGACGCCCGCTGTGCCCCCATGGCGGCGCCGACCCACCCAATGGTAGGAAGCAGACCGATGTGGAGACCTACCGGATGTCCTTGTCGACCAGCCTCGAAGTGGGGGAGGATTCGATGTTTGCTTCCTTGCCGCACGCCTCCCACCAACCAGCTATCACCAACAGCATGCACATCCTACCAATGCCGACTTGGTATTCATCCGCTTGGCCTGCGGCGCTTCTACGTCTCTCACGTCCCCAGTATATATCTTCGATCGATGGTGTCGAGCTAGGTTTCCGACCGCTTCCCCAACTTCCGCCGACCCCCCCGCCATCAACCCCCGGACACCCTCGCAAGCAATCCCATCAGCGATTATGGCAGGGGAGTTAGTCACAGTCCCAGACTTTCTCAGGGACTGGCCCTGGAAGCGAAGCCTCAACAAGCACTACGAGGAGGCCAAAGCCGCGAGTCTCGAGTGGTTTCAGGGGTTCCGAGCCTTCGACCCCAAGTCCGAAGATGCGTTCAACCGATGCGACTTTGGTATTACATACCTTACATTCATCAAGATCTTCGGGCGGGAGTCAAAGCAGAGTGAATGCTAACAGCTTCGACTTCTCTCCAGCACGGCTGGCCATGCTGTCGTACCAGTTCGACGATTTCGGTGAGTGACTGCCTCCCTAGCAAACAGGCAGCACCCGACTGACCACGGTGAACTTGAACATAGCCCGATGCCGCACCGGCACTGACCTGATGACGTTGTTCTACACCTTCGACGAGTACTCGGACGTCGAAGACAAGGCCGTCACAAAGCAAATGGCCGACATCCTCATGGACGCTATCCGGAATCCAGACAAGCCCCGTCCCCAGGGCGAATGCTGTCTCGGAGAGATGACACGACAGTGCGCACCACTCTTCCCTCGTGTTGGATATTCTGACAAGCCTGGCAGGTTCTGGTCGCGCGGCCGCCAGACATCGACAGCCATGGGTGAGCGTCACCTAATCGAGACGATGCAGCAGTACGTCGACGGTGTTGTCTTGCAGTCGGATGACAGAACACGCGATCGACTGCGGACGATAGACAGCTATTGGCCTGTCCGACGCCACACCAGCGGTTGCCTCCCTGCGTATGCCCTGACCGAGCTCGAGCTCGAGATGCCGGAAGAAGTATACCGACATCCCTTGTTGGAGCGCATACGCGAATGCGCTGTGTACATAGTCAGCACTGCCAATGTGAGTCGGTCTTCTTTCCCCCAGTACCATGATTGCAATCTCCACAACGAGGAACCCGCGAGCTAACCTATCTCCGCGTTCGAGGACGTCTACTCCTACCCCGTCGAGAGAGCGCGGGGACACGCCCTTCACAATCTCGTCACCGTCGTGATGCATCAGATGGGCCTGTCCCCGCAGGCTGCCATAGACTGGATTGCCGACTGGGTCGACGGCATTGTACAGGACTTCCTACAATGTCGAGCTGATCTCCCGTCGTGGGGGCCCGAGATAGATGCCCAAGTCAACAAATATGTTGATGGACTCGGGGCTTGGGTCCGGGGCAACGATCACTGGAGCTTTGAGTCGCAGCGCTATTTCGGCACTGCCGGTACTGAGATCAGAAGGACGAGACAGATCTACATGCTTCCGCGTGTCGAGGCGTGCGAAGCCCGGTCACTTGCTTTGAGGGAGGGCATTCCGGAGGTCGAGAGACATGACGCCGCTGGTCTGCAGATTTGCGCGAGTGTCCACTGTTGACCATTTGATCTGTCTCTGTTCTTTCCGAGTTTGGATATAAAGTGATCAACTTCAATGCTCGGTATTTCGGAGACTCTGCATTGCCAAACATGAAGAACAACTTGTAGCATCCATCTCGTCACGAGCATGGAAGGTCGGCTGAACCAGCACTCTGGGTTTGCCGACATGTGGATTTGCGGGATTTCAGCCGTAGCGAAGATCCTGTCAACGGCACTTGGCCTTTTCCCCGCAAACTGAATCTTGGCTCGCGGCTGGTGGACTTCTGGGGCCTGCTAGAAAACCGGCAAGGGTCGGATAATGAGCCGGGTGACGATTCGATATGGTGTAATTGAGCCGTATATGACTGCAGCATCCGCGGGTTTTGACAAGAGGGGCGGCACTGCTGCTAGCGGCGGATGCAGGTCCCGATATATAGCGCGGCAATCCTTGGATTGTATTGTATGCTGGGATCTCCAGCTCTCGTGAACATCGTGATCATGAAGCTCTGCATCTCTGTCTGCGCGGCCAAGCTTTCGCTGGTCTTCTTGGCCGCGACTTGGGCCGGCGTTGAAGCAGCGACAGCACCAACACTGGAATCCCTAACAAACGATCTGAGGAGAATCGAGTCAGTTCGCGAAGTCAAGAACATCCAAAAGACATATGCGCAACTTGCCTTCCACGGGCGATGGGCCGACATGGCGGCGCTGTTCGCCGACGACGGCATCCTCCGATGGGGCCAGGGCAAAGCGGGCGCCAACCTCCTATCAAATGAGGATGCGGTCGACGCCAAGGGACCTGCAGCCATCGAGAAGTTTCTGAAGACATCAGCCGGTGACATAGACGGCATCAAACCAGGCTCGCTGCATGCGCTGATCAACGACCAGCCCCTGATTAGTCTTTCGGCAGATGGAAAGACAGCCAAAGGTCGCTACCACTCCATCCAGATGATGGGTGACGGCAAGGGAAAGTCGAAGATCCAAGGCGGGTTGATGGAGAACAAGTATGTTCTCACCACATCTAGCAAAGGTGATGTCTGGCGGATCAAGCTCCTCCGGTACTTCCCGCAATACATTGGCGACTACAACAAAGGCTGGATCAACGTCGGCAACAACAGCTTGCCCATCGTGCCCTACCATTACACGGCAGAAAGTTCGGGTACGCCGATCATCCTTCCTGACTCTGCGAAGAACAAATCGTCAGGGCTGGCACCCCTGAGCTTTGAGGAGCTGCAATATCGCATCACCCGGCTGAACGATGAGGACGAGATCCGGAATTTGCAGCACATCTATGGACACTATGTCGATCGACGAATGTGGCCAGAAGTGACTGATCTTTATGCCCCCGAGGGTGATGTGTCAAGCGATGGAAAGGTCATCTCGCTCAAGGACTTGCTGGCAACGATGGGACCCTCTGGACTGACAAGGGGCATCCTCAACGAGCATCCCATCTTTCAGATGACAGTGGAGATCAGCCCCGACGGACTGGAGGCGACAACTCGCGGTCTCGAAATCGGCATGATCGGCGACTACGATGCAAAGACGGCCGAGTGGCGGTTCGTTACGTTCCGCAACAAGTACGTCAAAGACCCCAACACCAACATCTGGAAGATCAAGCGCTCCGTATTGGTTCCCCGTCTACACGCGAACTACTCATCCGGTTGGGCGTATGGCGGTACTCTTCGGGCAAACACTGCAGCGGACCCCCCTCTTGCATTCCTCAATCTTCTCGGCCATCTATCCAATACGTCCCAACGGCCCCAGGAATGGCTTCCCACCTGGCGAGAGGAGAACATTGCAAACGAAACTGTGCTCCACGACCTCGAACGCCGACTCAAGCGCTCGACCGCCTGGGACGAAAGCGAGAACGTCTCCTCGGCTTACGGCTACTACACCGACGATGTTCGTTGTGTCGCGTTCGCAACCCTGCACGCAGACAAGGGATTCAAGGAGTCCCCAGGCGTAGGATGGTACCGCACGCCGGAGCGCATCGCCAAGGCCTGCCAGAACCGCTACGGCGAGGGAACCAACAACAGCGTCTTACGCTCCAGTGTACCTATCCATCTCCGTCTCCAACCAGTTATTCTTGTTTCTCAGGACGGGCGGTCGTCCACTTCTCGGATTCGCAACTTGCAAATCGGCACAAGCAGGGGAACGGCGGCGAGGAACTTCGTCGGGTCGAACGGCTTCAACGGGGGAATGTATCATGATCAGTTCGTTCTGGAGGAGAAGAACGGTGTTAGCAGGCGCAAGCTCTGGAGTTTGGTCATTGACGAGTTTTACTGGAATAGTGGCTCTTGGGTTGGAGGCTGGTCGAGCATCAACTCGACGGCTCGAAAGTTGAGAAGAGGGGAGCAGTTCAGCTCGGTGCAGCGCAGGCAGGCAGGGATTGGAGGGTACATTGCTGATCTGGCCCTCACCGATCCGGGAATGGGCCCTCGCGAGATTGGCTTCAATGGAGGCCCGCCTCCTACAGTCCGTTGGCCCAACATCCAGCGCATGTGGTGGGCGTCGCGCAATCTCGTCACTGGGCGGGTGCCCGACTCGTACTGGCCGGGCTGCGTGCCATGCCAGGCGCGGCCAGATTGGAGTTTGATGGCGAATGGATACCAAGAGCCAGCTACGGGACCAACTCTTGTGAACGCGACAGCGGACGGCCTGAAGGTGACGGCCACAATTACCGGCGGCCCCGGGGAGCCCGTCGCGGGTGTCGTTCAGTTGAGAAGAGGCAACAGGAGCGGCAATCTGGTTGGAGAGGCGCGGCTGACTTCGTCTGGGGGAAATACGGCGAGCTTCTCTGTCCAGCTGGACAGCACATTCGCCGCGGGCCCGACCCCGCTGGATGTGTTTTTCTTGGGGAGTGATCGCTTACAGCCGGGGAAGGCGCGAGTGACGATTGATGTTCCTTCGCCTCTGCGATGAGGCACCAAAGCGTTGGATGACCACAAAGAACCTAGCTTGGTCGGCATGTCGTTGATGCTAAATACCTCTATGAAAATACGTCTTTGACTCTCCCTGGCAAGATGCGAATGCCCTGCCTACCTAGGTAGCAAAGGTGAGATTCTCCGCAAGCAGGTATTTTCTCAGAACTGCCATATCTCCGCTTGGGAATGAGCGGCTGGTCACCTCACCTGCGGTGCCACCCGACTTTGCTCCTTCCAACCCACCACCTTTGAACGAGCTCCAAATTTCATCATCCACCCAATCTCCCACTCTCCTTTACGCGTCGAACAAACAACCACCGCCATCAAACAGCCGCATTTCTCTCACGACCTCCTTCGGCGCGCGATCCGGAGCACTGCCGCCCCCCCTGCAAAATGGAACGTTCTGAATCTCCCTCATCGCTAGGTATCCTGAATCTCCCGCGTCGCCAGGGTATCTGCCTTTGCGAGACTTGTATCAGGACTATCGGGGAGACAATGAGAAGTTTTACCGAATGGGCGCTCACCGCGGATGTGTTGGCGTGACGACGCCCATCATAATAGGCTGACCAGGTCCTGAAGCCAAACCGGCACTCTGGGTTCAGTCTCAAAGATCCAACTAAACCAGGTCACTGCCGCGTCATCAAGCTATGGCTTGTTGATCCGCACCAGCGCATCATATCGACCGCTAACGTCTCTCCGCAACGGACAGACTGGTGGGCTGAAGCTGTGTTTGGCCGAGGATCCAGGTTCAGCATCGGTACGATGCCACCCGAGCTTTTCCAGGTGCTAGTCGAACAGGGCGCAACCGCGAAACTGGACATTCCCCAAAAGGAATGGGACAAAATCAGGTTCGCCAATCGCTTGCCGGCCGAGATCATGAACATGGTACGCAGCCATCGAGCCGTTCCGCGAGGCATCATGACGCAAGACGAAGCGCGGAAGTATTTTCTGATGATCTCTGAAGAGCGTAGGCAATTTCGCAGACGTGTTGACGAACATGGAATGGAGATCAACACGACTTCTACACCTAGTGCTGAAATCGAGAGGGAAAGTCGAGGGTCTCAGCACGTCATATGGCGCGAATCTTGGGGGTGAAAGTACTGAAAGGATGTGAGTGGCGGCCGCGCAGCCACGGCTTCGTTATGCCACAAAAAGTCTAAAATGCCACAGAAATCGATGACACACCACCCCGTCACCGGCAAACAAAAAACCTAACCTTCAACAAGCCACAAAGTTTCGGCAAACCCAGTCATACGTCGACGACCTGGGGGTGAAAGTGTCTTCGACTTATAATTTTCTTGTTGTATTTTGACATGATAGCCGTACTGTGCGAACAACTAGGTACCACTAGAATGGCTCAAGATCTCAGGTGTAACGAACACGGTTCCTGCGTCCTCCATCTCACACCTTCTCCGAGTCCCAGCCTGTGTGTATTTGCGGCTGAACAACTCGAACCTCAGAGGTTGGCCCCTGACTCTGCATTTGCTGCATCGGGGACGTCGCACAGCATGAGAGAATCGCCCCAGGTGCCCCGGCGAGCGGTATTTGACAGCCTGAGAAACCTGGAGTGCAGCTTTTGGGCGGCGATCACGCTCCAGGGGCAGCTGCGGTCGCTCAACAGGGCCACGGGCAGCTGCAGGTCATTCCCGATTTATTCTGCAATGGAATTTGCCGCGTTGCGCTCCCGACCCTTACCATGCTTCTTTCTGTACCCGTTTTCTCAAAGTGGTCCGATACCTTCTCTGCGCTATCGACCCTCATTTCTTTTTTCACCGCGGCTTCCTGCTGAGGCTCACCGTGTTGCATCCGACTATTGCAGCGACTAGAGAATGAGCCAGCCCATATCGGAAGCAAAACCCTCTTTTTGGACTACAATGAAGCCAGGTATGGGCGTCGAAGGGGCGTCGTACCTCGCCGTCAAACTTCCATGTCAGCTGAGTCGGGATGACAGGAAAGAGGCTACGATGCGAAAATGGCGTGCAGAGCTTCCAACATCGGCATCACAAACTCTTCACGCGGTTTCTACACAAGGGTCTCAGCCCACGTCACACCAGTGATCCAGACCCTGATGGAATATCCCCGCGGCGTTGCCAAACCACCAGAGAATACCCCTGGAGCCGACAGCGCGTGAGGTCTCAGTTCCCTCCTTTAATCTCGACCTGTTCGTTCATAAGGCTTTTGTCTGCAGAATCCCGAGAGTTCGGTAATTGGGCGGCTGAAGCGTGTCAAAGCGTCGGGTTGAGCACCGAGAAACAGTCTCGACTCGTGTAAGGATCGTATCCTGCGCCTAAGGTCTCAGACGATTTGTGCATGCCTCGTGCCGCAACATTGGCAAGATTCCGACAGCGATATGCCAGCTACGTGCTGCAGTTCCGAGCTGTGAAGTCTTGTTCCAGCTGACGAGGATGTCGAGGGCAGATAAATACCTTTTCCTCTCTCTCTCGATGTTGTCATCCCCTCTCCTCATCTCACCATCAGCTTCCAGTCTTCTCTTCCCCCTTTCAGCCCCCTGCCAGAAACCTTCTACCCAACCCTTCACTCTCTCAACCACAACAACTTCCCCAACCCCCAAAATGGTCCGCCTCCTCTCCCTGGCCCTGGCCCTCCCGGCCCTCACCCTCGCCCAAGTCACGACCAACTACTATGGCTGCTACACCGAAGGCTCCAACAACATCCGCGCCCTCGCCGCCGCCTCCACCTCCGACTTCACCACCATGTCCGAAGCCGTATGCAAAGCCTTCTGCACCACGGGCGGCAACGCCTACTCCCTCTGGGCCACCGAGTACGGCGGCGAATGCTACTGCGCCGACTCCCTCTCGCAGGGCTCCTTCCCCACCTTCGCCACCGACTGCAGCGTCGACTGCCCCGGCCAAGTGGGCGAAAAGTGCGGCGGCGGCAACCGCCTGTCGCTCTACGGCTCGTCGGCCACGCCCCCGGCCGTGACGTATAACCCCTACCCGCCCCCGGCCGTGTCCACCATCCAGGCCGTGGCGTGCTACGAGGAGCCCGTCGGCGGGCGCGCGCTGTCGGGCGACATGACGAGCTCGAACTCCATGACTCCCGAGGCGTGCGGGAGCTACTGCCTGAATCGCGGCTTCAAGAAGTTTGGGCTGGAGTTTGAGAGGGAGTGCTGGTGTGATAATGTTGTCAATGGGACCGTGTCGACGGCGGTTCCGTCCGAGTGTTATATGAATTGCACGGGCGATGCGACGCAGATTTGCGGCGGACCGGATAGGTTGAGCGTCTGGGAGTGGGTTTAGGGGTCTGTCAGGGGTGGTGATGAGATGGGCGAGGAGGATTTGGACGGTATGACTGCAAAGAGGTTTTGGGGTTTGGTGCGAGTGTCTTTCTCTTCTGTGCCCGGATGGGGAGGCTCTGTCTTCTTTGATGGGAGCTGTCTTTGCCCCTGATTTTTATTTCCTTGTCTTGTCTGATCAGGTGCTTCTTTACGGACTGTCGTTACCTGGTGGCTTAGCTGCAGATTTGCCCTAGCGTAGAGGTGCGGTTCAAAAGAGTGATTCATGTTGGATGTGAGCTCTGTCCTTGTCCTGAAACTGCTGAAGTGTCCATCATCCAGCCCATGTCCTGTCTGTTTCGGCCTTCAGTATCGAAGAACACTCCCGTCAAAGCTGAGGAAGCCTCCATTCTCAGCGGTCGACTCGCGCGTGGCTTCGTCAATCAGCTTGACCTGCCCCTTGACGCTCTCCTCGACCGTCACGCTCCACTCGGCACCAGGACCGAGAGTGTCGAGAGCGGTAACTCCCATGTCAGTGCCAACAGCGCTAAGAAGCGAGGTTAGCGACACTTGTATCAACCGAGAAGCAAATACGAGAGCCAAGACTTACCCAGGATGCAACGCCAGAGCCGTCAGCCACTCATTCTCATGATGGATCCTCTTCACGATGTGATTGACGGCGGCCTTGCTGGCGCCATAGCCAGCAAAGCCAAACCGCGCGCTGAAGGCAACGGCGTCGGTGGTGCTGCCAAGGATGCTGCTGACCACGACGAACTTGGGGTTTTTCGACACCTTGAGAAGAGGAGCGGTGGCTTGGAAGAGTTTGACGGGTCCAAAGGTGTTGACTTCGAATTGCTTGCGGAAATTTTCGAGGCTAAGCGTTGCAACGTGCTCTTTAAAGACAATGATGCCCGCGTTGGCGATGACAATATCGAGGTGGTTGATGCCGGCAGCCTGAATGGCTTTGACGGCTTCGAGGGCGTCGGTATCGGAGGCGCTGTCGATCTTGACGACGAGGAGTTTGCTGCCTTGTGCGCTGGGGAGGCTTTTGAGACTCTGGGCACTGGAAGCGTGGGGGTCGCGAACGCCGGCGATGATAGTGTGGTTAGGGCGGGAGAGGTACAACTCGGCGTACCCCTTTCCGATGCCTGGTGTGTTTCAGCGTGATCCATGGCAGTTCGGATGAGGGAAAAGTTTCAAGCTGTTGGATGAGCGCGTACCTCGGTTTGCACCAGTGACCAGGACGGTGGTGGTCATCGTGGCGCGGCTGGGAAAATGAAGAATTGAGTGACTGAAGATGTTGATGGTTCGCTGTTTGATAGACTCTCTCAACGGCGAGCACGCCCACCATTTATGTCTTGTCTCGTCGACGCCATCCTGAGGCCCGGACACTTTACATGCCAGTCAACCTTGGAACAGCAAGAAAGAAAACTCCCTGTGATTGGTAAGACAGAAGACGTCGGAAGGATTTCAACGTCTGAGTGCAGAGGATTTCGAGTCGATTAGGAAGGCCGCCCTGCCAGCATTTGTCAGGTTGGATGTCAATCCGACCTAAATTGCACTAACCCGTAGACCATACCCACATTCGCAGGAGCGGGCTAGCAGACGACGGCTTCCTTTCGGCGGAGTTTGCGGAGGCGGTCTGGGCGCCCGGAGTTTCACGGGAGTGAGGATCCTTCTCTCCGCGAGGACATCGCGATGCACTGGCGCGGCGGTGCAGAGTAAAACGCTGATCAGATAAGATACCACATCTTACTCATCTCAGGAATATCACATGCCGGAAGGCCAATCCGTCTGCCCGTTCCTGGAGTTTGCATGCGCAGTTGGGGCATGACGTAGAAGCTGACTTGGATTGGACGCCAGAAAATTTGGGATGGCGCCAAGAGAACCTTGATGGCTTTTTTTCGGATGGCGTGACTGCAGGCCTGTCAGCAAAACGCAGCTGTTGCACGTGACAACAATCGGAAGGGCGCACAAAGCGGAGCGCACAACGATTTTCTCGAACAACCAGACCTCGCCAAGCGCATCACCTGCATCGGCTCGGGATGCGCCCCGGCTGGGGAAGTCGTGTCGAGCGGGCCTCACCAAATCACAACCACTCATCATGCGGAAGTGTCGAATTCCAGAGCCGGGTTCGACCGGCATCGGGTTCTGTTCCCTGCTGTCGGCTGCGCCCCGGAAGTTTCAGGGGTCTCGGCACATTCCCCACCCGTTTACCTAAATTGACGGTCCCAGCCCAGATCCAGACCGCTCCAGTCGTCAACAGTCGTTTCGTCATCCATTTGCATCGAGCACGAGTCGCATCAACTGACAGCATAGCGAATAACAAAAACGCCAATCGAGGCGTCAATTGACGGAAAACCGCACAATGAACCGCCCGTCACGGACAGAGGATGACCTCGAGCATCCCTCGTGGAACCAGAACCCGCCCTTCCTGGCGCCGGATCTCACAACTCGCCAGGATCTGAATGGCATCGCTAACGCCCGCGTGCAGAGGAGCCACTCTGCTGCGGGCGCGTTCGGCTTTGACGAAAAGAAACCCGGCGATATTGGTGGAACGCCCGAGTTCGATGCCGACGCGCGCGACCGCCCCCATCTTGCAATGAGCGGCACAAAAGGTATGACTCCGGCGTCCGACATATTTCCGTGTCCAGTAGCTCCGGCCCCTCCACCTCCCCTGCCGCCCGCACCCGCCCCTCCTCTTGCCGCTGTTGCACCCCGAGGCCGGAAGCAACCCTCATAAATAAACTAACACCATGACAGTGCCGCTCATTGCGATCAAGGCGGGGCCCGGTGGTGAAGGCCAGGCCCGGCACTCCCGCCCGACCCAGTCCCAGCTCTGGGGCTGGGTAGGGTGGGTTGTCTCGGTCGTCGTTGCGTCGACCCTCGTTTCCTTCGCTCGGGACGTCTTGTCCCCCTCTTTCGCTCGGCAGGTCCCGGTGGCCAGCCCGGCGCTTCCGTCTTCGTCTCCGTCCGCCAACAAGCTGGCCCGCCGTGAGGAGGGGTCATGCGCCGGCAATTCAGTCAACCCCCAAGAGTACAATATGCCCCTCCACGTTGGCGCACTCTTCATTATCTTGGCCGTCTCGGGCCTCGCTTGCGGCTTCCCTATGCTCGCATCCAAGTTCCCGGTGCTCCGCATCCCGGCCAACTTCTTCTTTGGCGTTCGTCACTTTGGCACCGGCGTTTTGCTGGCTACTGCCTTTGTGCACTTGCTCCCGACGGCCTTCATCGCTCTCGGGGACCCATGCCTCTCCAAGTTTTGGACGGAGGACTACCCGCCCATGCCGGGAGCCATCGCCCTGATTGGCATTTTCTTCGTCACTATCATTGAGATGGCCTTCAGCCCCGCCCGCCAGTTCACCCCGCGTTCCAGTCGACGGACGAGTGCCATCAATCTGGAGCCCAAGTCGGACGGCGGCGCAACTGTCCGTCCCTCTGGGGGTGGTGGTCTTTGCGGCCACGCTGATGTGTCGACGTTCACGCGACCTTCCCATGGTGCGGGTCATGGCGAAAGCATTGAGCACGCACCAGTGGCTACCAGCGGTCGTCGTCCGGTGTCGGCGGCTTCAGAGGACAGCCTCGAAGCGGCCACGCCCGTCCACGTTCTCACCCCGGAGCAGCAACACAAGAAGAGTATCCTCCAGTGCATGATGCTGGAGGTGGGCATCCTCTTTCACAGCGTCTTCATTGGAATGACCCTGAGTATAGCCGTCGGGGGGGACTTCGTCGTGCTTCTCATTGCCATCGCCTTTCACCGTAAGTCTGCCAGTTTATTCCCATGTTTTGAGGGCACGACTGACAACCTCCAACAGAAACCTTTGAAGGTCTCGCCTTGGGCGCTCGGATCTCATCCATCGACTGGCCCGAGGGGTCTTGGCAGCCGTGGCTCATGGTTCTCGCATACGGGTGCACGTAAGCAACAGTCCCTCTCTTGTCCTCTTATGCACCCTTCGCTGACACATGGCAGTACCCCCGTCGGTCAGGCCATCGGCCTCGCCACGCACACCTTGTACAGCGACACATCCGAGTTTGGCTTGATTCTCGTCGGCACCATGAACGCTCTGTCATCCGGTCTCTTGGTTTTTGCCGCTCTGATCGAGCTCCTCGCCGAAGACTTCCTCAGCGACCACAGCTGGGTCATTATGCGCGGCAGGAAGCGCGTTTTCGCGTGCATCTTGGTCTTGCTCGGCGCCGTCCTGATGAGCTTGGTTGGCGCCTGGGCTTGATTCAGGTCGGGTCATGGGATGCACGCATGGTTGTGACATGCCGTGCTTGCTCCCTGTCCTGTCGTCCGTGAATGTGCGTTGCCGGTGAGAGCCGCGTCTATCCAGGGACTGTTGAAGTGGAGTGGTGGGTTGACAGCGTTTGCGTTTGGTGTTTTTGTGGTCCGGTCATAATACCTGTCGTTATCGTTATTCTTATTCGTGCTGCGCATGGTTGGCGTGAAGTTAAAAGGGATATTTTGGATATATACCTCAATACAATACTGCGTGGGAGTTGAGTTGATCTCCTCCAGAAACTACTGTCCCACCGTCATGCTCGAACTTTGCAGTGTATGAACGAGGGGCTGAGCTCCTCAGCATCGATCACCGACGGCTCAACCCCTCGATTTCCCCGCGCCTGTGGCCCGTCAACGGGTCATGCATCAACCCGGCGTCACAAAAAAGTGGAGTGCAGGAGTTTGGCCGTGGGGGCTCGTGACAGAATTTGTTAAGGTGATGGCGCGCTACTACATATTCCGCATTAGCGCAGCCAACTCCAACAACCAGCTACGATGGGTGCACACACCCATATATCTTCCGTAGTATAGTGGTCAGTATGTGAGCTTGTCACCTAATAACTGACTTCGCTCGAGACCCGGGTTCAATTCCCGGCGGGAGAGTACTTTTTTGCATTTCTAGCAACCCGTTGAGGGGTTTCCTTTCTTCTTGATGGTTTGATTTCGTGCATGGATTTTTTTTTAGGGGGTCGGTTGCTCCGTACTGATGTTGTGTTTGCGGTCTGTTATCTCCGGATCAGTCAGTCCCTGAAGCTCGTACGTATTCTTTGTTCCGATTTCACGATCTTCCAACCGCTTTCTGAAATGATGCGAAGTAATGCGACCAACAGCTGCAGATGAACGCTCTGAGTCGGATTTACCACTGAAATGGCAAACACTTGCAGGGACGAATCCCGCTCTTTGCGCCGCGTCATTCACTGCAGTCCGATTCCGAGCATGGTGTCAGACGGAAGATCTCTGCCACTGACCAACAACGTTTCGATCTCTACCGCTGCCCGATCTCCATTCCGTGTAAGACTGTTGACAGAACCCCTTTTACAAATAAACACAAAGAAACAATCCTCTCTCAACAAAGAACAACTCGAGGTTCTGTGAGCCTGTAATTGCAACTCGGAAAAGAAACGAAATTTAAATGGGTTACCAGCCCTACCACTATCGCCGTCTCCCGATAACGCAATCCCCCTCGATATGCCGTGCCCGTGCAGCATGTGTCCTCTACGCGGCGGCCGCCAGACGGGATTCCGTGTCAAATCCCGACGGGATTGACTTGTCCAATCCGACGCGGCCTGCCACCCAACCAACCGATCAGAACGGAAGCTGACGGCGCAAAATCCTTCCGACGGACTCGCCTGTTTCAATCCACGTCCGCAACAGTCCAAAGCACATGACTGCATAAGCACACTGTAGAGCTCCGACGGCTCTACCCAGGCGTTGACGGGCCAGCGCCAACTCCCATATTGGGCGATATGTCGCCGACGACGGCACCGAGCGCATGACAAATCCTTCCCTGCGACATCGTTGATGACGGCGCGGGAGGACGATGAATGCCAACGGAATTACAGGTTCATGTTTCAAGCGTCAGGGGCGCGGGTTGGGACGCAGCTATAATACCAGCTGTTTTCGTCTTCCGCATCTCTTGATCCGAACTGCATGAAGTTATCCTGCTCTCGTGTTAACAATTACTCATCTGCACAACTCAACAACCTGGAAGTCATCAACATGGCCGCGCCAAAACGAACCATCCTCATCACCGGCTGCTCAGACGGCGGTCTCGGCGCCGGACTCGCTCTCGCTTTCCACAAAGCCGGCTGGCGTGTGATCGCATCCGCACGCAATCTCGCCAAGCTAAAGGAGGTCACCGACGCCGGCATCGAAACCATTCAACTCGATACCGTCTCCGACGATTCCATCGCCGCTGCGGTAGCTGCTGTATCCTCGCTTACCGGCGGATCTCTCGATGCCCTCCTCAACAACGCCGGCTCGGGCTATTCCATGCCGGTCCTCGACGTCGACATCGAAAAGGGGAAGAAGCTCTTTGATCTCAACGTGTGGTCCGTTATCACCGTCACGCGAGCCTTCCTGCCACTTCTGTTCAAGTCAACGCATCCCTACGGCGGACTGATCGTAAACAACACTTCCTTGTCTTCGATTCCAGGCGCCGGGTTGCCCTTCCAAGTGACCTACAGCGCCTCCAAGGCAGCCGCCACCCAGTTCACCGAGGGCTTGCGTCTGGAGCTGGAACCCTTCGGCATCAAGGTCGTTAACCTGGTTACGGGCTCCGTGAAGTCTCCCTTCTATGGCAACGCGGGCTTCGAAAAACTCCCACCAAACTCCCTGTATGGGCTTGCGAAAGACGTGATTGAAGCAAAAATGAACGGCGAGAACCACGCCAAGGATGCCGAGGACAGGGACGTATGGGCTGTTGGAGTGGTGGCGTCGTTGGGCAAGAAGAACCCTTCGCATTGGATCTATTCTGGGAGATTTTCCACCTTGGTAAAGTACGGTCAGCATTTGCCCATCGGGACATTTGATTCCATGTCGAAGTCCATGGTGGGGCTGGACGTCTTCGAGAAGAAGCTGAAGGAGCAGGGGGGGCCGAAAGCTGTGATTGGCAAGCTGGACTGATTGGGTGGGGTGATTTTCTCTGGGCGTTGGGGCTGGGACGAGGTTTCAAGACAGAAAGAAGATAGTGTTTAATGGAGGAAGACAATAGGTTGGCGATCTTGTTAGTTCCCAATCGGTATCGGGCGTCTCCGCAGAAACCAAGCGGGTGGTGGTGTGACGTTACGACACGCCATCGTCATCAGGCCATATGTGCATGGACAGCCGCCACGAGCATAAAACTGTTTGGTGCCCGTCCCGGACCGCGCCAACCTGCCAGAAAATCAGCAAGGATATTTTCCAACATACCGAGACGCCAAAAAACCACAATGACAACTGGTCTCAGCATGGCGACTGGGGGTCAGTCTGCTGACAATCCCATCCCGAGGCTCACATCGGCCGACGAGTTCTTTGCGCCATGCCCCAAGTTCCGCATTCTCGTGCTCGGGAATCCGGAATCGACCAAGCAGGAGCTCTTCTCGAAGGTCTTTGGTGTTGAACTTGACAAAGTAGGCCGACTGCCCCCTGAGCACTCGGCTCCGCATCGGGATTGGGGAAGTGATGGTGATATCAAGTTGCTGACATCGTTCTATCAGAGACCCGTTGCAAACGCCTTCGGAGACGACCACGACATCGAGAAAGAACTGGGCCTGGAAGGCCAAAATGAACGCCTCGCCATTTACACATCTCCCAACTTCGGATCCGACGACGAGAGCGTCTACCGTCGCGTGTGCGACTTCATCGCTTCCCGGTCTGCCGAGTCAACCGAGCTGCAGGAACGCATCCACTGCATCTGGTACTGCGTCGCGAGCGAAGAGGAACGACCCGTGTCTCACCTCGAGACACGCTTCTTCAGCGGCGGTCTCGCAGCGGTTGCGCCCCATGTCCCTGTTGTGCTGCTGTACACAAAGTACGACGACTTTGTGAGTCAAGTGCAAATGGACTGGTCGCACGACGCCCAGCAACGTGGGTTATCCAAGGTCGCTGTTTCACACATCTTGAAAGATCTTTCCACGAACAGGTTCGAGAAGACGATCAAGAAAAGGTGGGATGCCGTCTTGCTGGACGAACGAGGGAAGCACCGAGTTCAACCCGTGCCATGGGTATGCGTTGCCAGCGGCTCAGATCCCGACGGCGATGATTCGAGCTTTGAGAGGCTCACCACAACCACACTTAACAGCCTTCTGGAGTGGAAGGACTGGAATGTCAAGCTGGCTTTCGCTGCTGCGCAGAGGAACTCTGCTACTATCTCGACGCGATGTGAGTCTCCCCTCCACCCTCTCGCCCATGTCACGGAGACATGCAGAACTGACGCGAAGAATTGCAGTCTGTGCCGATGCAGCCACCGAGTACTTCACGGTCGAGACGGGACATGCGCGTAAAATCGACGGCGTCGACATGCGTGACATTGTTCCGAACTTCTTCGCCAAGGCCATCAAGATCTTCAACATGCGAGACGTCGCGGCGGTGCTGATGCAGGAGAGGCTGCTCGAAAGGATACTCTTCGCCGTTTTTGAAGCCGACCAGAGGCCGCTGCTTGAGGAGAGTCTGCATCGCAGCAGCACGGAGCCGAGCATGTTGCTGATGAATCTCAGCCCGCATGAGCGTGGCGTTTTATTGACCCAAGCGCTTGCTAGTGTTGTGATGTTCCTGGATAAGCTCGCTGACACGCAGTGGCCGCAAAGCGATGCCTTCCACACACTCACAACTCAGGCGGTCGAGCGCGAGCTGAGAGCCATCGGCACCGGTCGTGCCAAGCAAGAGCTGCTCGAGACGGTGGAGGGCAGCCCCATCTTCTCGACATGTCCGCTGAAGGCGGCCATTGCCGAGCTGATTGTCAAGGCCGTTGCCCTCGCCGACAAGATTTCGTCTCCGCACGGCCGCGGCGCCGCTCGGGAAATTCTAGTGATTGATGATTCGGAGCTGCAGGAGATCTCGTTGAGTTTTGTGAATGACAAGAGTCCGGACGACATGGTGCTGCCGTGTGGGCTCACCATTCTGCCACTGAATTGATGATGCTGGGATTTGCATGGTAATTGGACGGTAATCGGGCGGCGTTGCAGGTCTGCTTCTTGTTCTCATAGGTCAGCTTTTGGTGAAACACTCCATCCTCGAAACACCGATTTGCGTGGAGCTCTCCCGTTTGCCTCCAGTTGGCATCCGCGGCATCCCATCTTTGGCCGTTTGCGTGCCAGTTTGCCGCCCACAAAAGTCGGCGCAAACCTGCTTGTCTCCAACGTGATAACGTTCCAGACTCGGTCGCCGAGTCACCTCCAGCCAGCCGCCAGCAAGCCGTTTCTGCGCTCATGCTGCCGAGCCCGCTAAAATCGCAAGCACTGGGGACTGCGGGGCATCGTGTCTTCCGCGGTTCGCGGTGGCGCCACCTGCAGGGGTTGGCTCCCAACCAGGGTACGATCGCTGGGTCTGCTCAGGGGGAATCCTGCTGGAAAAACCCTTCCTGCGGGGAGCAAAGCGACTGCAGTCAACAAAGGAAATCGCATTCCCAACTCTTGTGGGTGTGACAATTGAAGCAGAATAGAAACATGTATTTTTAGCGAAGGAATCGTATTGTGCAGATGCAGCGATGCAGTGCAGGTCAGATGAACTTCAGCCGAAAGTCAATCGCAGGCCCAGAAAATTCTGACCTCGTGTCCGGGGCGAGCACGAAGATCAATTTGCCGCCAAGAGATTGGATGGAGAACGCAGTGCGGCTGTGCTTGCAAATCCGAAGACCCCCCCTGCAGCAGGACGCACGTGGCGCCTCCTGATCTTGCTCGTTCAGCTCCCTCGATAATAATCTCGCGTTTCCCAAGGACGCACCAGGCTTGCCTTCCACAACAGCATCACTGGCGACCCAGTTTTCCTCCCGGCACACATTCCTTTTCGCCGCTGTCACTCGCTCTCTCTTGCTCCTGCTCTCGCCACTTTTTCTACATACACTCGCTCATTCTTAATTGCCTTCAGTCACCTCTACGCGGGCAGTCGAGGCAGCACTAGTGCCCTTGTTCTGTTCTCCCCTTCGACACCGATCCTTCTCGACCATTTTTTACCGACTATTTTAGACCGCCACCATGCGTGCCACGACCGCGATTGCTGCCGCCAGCGTTTTCGTCGCTGGCGCTTCGGCCGAAAACTACCTGGGTTTCAACTCGGGCGCCACGCTCGCCGACCGATCGGCCAAGTTCAAGAAGGACTTCAAGGCCGAGTTTGAGACGGCCCAGAACCTGGTCAACGCGCCGGGCAAGTTCAACGCCGTTCGTCTCTACACCAACGTCCAAGCCTACTCGAAAGACGACCCGATCGAGGCTTTCGAGGCCGCCATCGAGACCAACACAAAGTTGCTGCTCGGTATCTGGACCTCGGGTACCAAGGACATCAACAATGACATCAATGCCCTGAAGAAGGCCATCACCAAGTATGGCACCAAGTTCACCGACCTCGTCATTGGCATGTCCATTGGCAGCGAGGACTTGTACCGCCAGTCGGAGACGGGCATCATCAACAAAGCCGGCGTTGGCAATGGCCCTCAAGAGATTGTTGCTTTCATCAACGATTACAAGAAGGCCTTTGCCGACAGCCCCCTGGGCAAGGTGCCCGTCGGCCACGTCGACACCTGGGACGTGTGGATCAACGGCACTAACAAGGCCGTGATCGATGCCGTCGACTGGATTGGCGTCGACGAGTACCCGTACTACGAGTCGGGCAAGGGCAACAACATCAAGAACTCGGGCTTCCTCTTTGACCGCGCCTTCGATGCCGTCGTCGCTGCCGTTGGTAACAAGCCCGTCTGGGTCACCGAGACCGGCTGGCCTACCAGCGGTCCCGACTGGGATGAGGCCAAGCCCAGTGTTGAGAACGCCAAGTACTACTGGAACGAGATCGGCTGCCGCAAGCTCTTCAACAAGGTCCCCACCTTCTGGTACAACATCCGCGACTCGAACCCCGACAATGAGATGAAGTTCCAGATTACCGAGAACCTCAACACCGAGCCCCTCTTCGACCTTACCTGCCCCACCACCTTCGATACCCCCACGACAACCCCTGGCGCTGGCCCCTCCCAGACTGGCGTTGCCCCCGGAAGCTCCGCGACCGGCTCCGGGTCTGGCGGTTCCGGCTCTGGCAGCGGCTCTGGCTCCGGCTCTGGTTCCGGCGCTGGAGCTGCTGGTGGCGCGACCACCAACAACCCTTCCGGCTCCGGTGCCAGCAGCCTCTCGTCGATGGGCGCCGGCTCCGCTCTGGTGCTTGTTGCGGCCCTCTTCACCGCCCTGCTCTAAATATGATGTTTTGGGTACATTGAATGCATATACAGGGTAAAATGTTTCGGGAGCGGGTTTTCTGGCATTCGGGGCTCGTCGGCGCATTTGGATTATATTGCCTGCCTCCGTTTCATCATTCGGAACCTCTCTGACGATGGGCGGTTCATTGCATCATATGGATACTTCTAGTAGATCAGGCAGGGATATACCACTATAGACTCGGGCAACGTCACTGGGGTCTATCTATTTGAGATTTTTTTGGACTTATTCTTGTTCCGAGTGCTTGGTTCTGCTTGTTGCTTCTGAGTTTGTGTTTCTTCATGACTGACTCCCAGAAGTCAGTGGCTCGCGATGGCGCCCTTGTCAACCTCATCCTCCTCCACCATCTCCCGGTTCGTATGCGCCAGGAAGTGCTCCTGCTCGGCCAGAAACGCCTTGAGCTTCTTCGTCGCGACCTTTCGGCCAGCCGTCTTGGCGTCGACCAGCTCACGCAACTGCTCGCGGATGCGCTCCTCGAGAATCTCCAACCGGTACTTGGCAAACTGGTAGTACAGCTCCGACAGGTCCGAGATTGGTCTCACCGTCGTCAACACCGTGTCGTCGCGCACGCGCGGGCTCCGCGGCCGATACGACGTCACCATGGTGATGCGCTCTGCCGACCCGAGCGCCCGCAGCGCCTGGTGCTCGATGTACCGCCCCTGAAGCACCACCGCGTGTCCCTGTCCGTGTCAGCACCGCCCGTCCCGGCAGGAGTCAGGGGACATCTCACCATCTGCGGTCCCCGCACTTTCAGCACCTCCCCGTTCCCCATCCTCAGCGCCGTCTCCCCGCCAATCATCTCCCGACAGTCACTCAGCATCGTCACGCACACAAACGGGTAGCTGTCCCGATGCCACCCCACGATCGGCATGTCGTCCGTCGGCGTGTTGGTCTTGATGCCCTCCAGGTACGCCCTCAGCTCCCTCTGCTTCTGCTCCTCGGTCTTGAAGGACAGGTTGATGTGGCCGATCTCAAAGTCGAATTGTAGTGTTAGGTCGATGCCTGCGACTTGGGACACGGCGGCGAGTGTGGAGGGGTGTTTCCAGGCGTCGTAGACGAAGGGGGCGTATCTGTGTAGGTGTTAATGATGTGCTGGGAGAGAGAAAGAGGGAGAGGGAGGGGTGAGACAAACTTGTCGGCGTAGCCTCGGAGTTGCGCCTGCGCGAGGTTGCTCGAGTATTGGCACCTGGTGAGGACGTCGTGGCTGAGGACTTCGGCGCGCATGCGCTGGATGGCGGCGGGGGTGAAGAGGGGGAAGGGCTCGGAGACGGCGAGGGGGGAGACGCCTGTGTCGGGGGGAAGGTGTATGTCTTTCATGGTGTAGACTTTGGTGGGAGGGGTGAAGTTGAGGTGCTTTTGGGGGTCGAAAGGGTCGTTGTCTGTGGTGGCGTCATTGGAGAGAGGGGGGTTGGTGGGTGCGGGAGTGGTGTCGGAGGGCGAGGGCCATGGGGTGGCGGTTGAGGGGAGGAGGATGTCTGCCGATGCCATGGTGGCGTTCGGTCTGGAGATTCGTCTGGTTTGGTGTTGGAGTTGTTGTGGGAGTCTTGGTGGGTGAGGGATGTGTTGATGGCGGTTATGAGATGGTGACCTTGGGGGTTCTTATCTTGTTCGCAGGGCAACTATAACGACTCGCCCTCAGGCTCGACCAGACGGCAAAAGCGCTCGGTGTCAGTCGAAGAGATGCCGAGCATGGGCTTCCGCTTGTTGTCCAGAGTGCAATAGGTATCGACATCCACGGCTCTGCGGTCGCCGCGACCTATCGCGGTCTCGGAGGACATTTGATAATAAAAACAAAGATACGATGCGACGAACCAATAAGCTTCTCGCGCCAGCTACCACTCAGGAGACAGTTCGTGATGGTATCTCGAGCTCTGATAAAGTTATCACAAGCCACTGCATGGTCCATCACGCGCATCGACGACGAGCCGGAGCCCAGGCTGCATTCGGTCTGCAGCGGAAGGGTGCCCGGGCTCCGGCTGCAGTTGTGTACCCCGGATTCCCCTTTACGACATGGCTCGAACCGCTGCCGGTAGCGCGTTCTTACGTACTTGGGTCATGGGTCGGATCCCCGCACAGGCTATCGATGCGGCTGCTCTGCCGTCCGGGCCGGTAACGGAGATAAAAGGGTCTGCCTCAGTGTGGTGCCGAGGCTAACCTCAGATCCGGCGGGAAAGGACTAGATGTCCTGTTTGGGAATCGGTCAGGCTTGCGGTCTAGGCGCTGCGAAGACGTCTGCGATTTATGATACATCGTCCGTGTCTACGGTCTGAGCTGCATCGACGAGACTGCGATGCAACGACGCAATCAGCTTCACAGGCTCGTCGCAGAGCGCTTGCAATATATTTGTGTACAGTGGACCTGTGGCACAGCACTGCAGCTGTGCGTTGATGCTCAGAGGGTGAGGTAAATCACGCTGTGATTGCTTCCACAACAGATGCAGGCCTAAGGACGGACCAGCCTAGAACCTGATGGCCATTATGGACATGTGCCGACATCCGATTATTCAGGACCCCAATGAGAGCAAAGCCAAAGGAGTGGTTGGAGTCGGGGATACTAGGCAGCATGAGAGTTGTGCCCCTGACGAGAGTCAATTCCAGCAAGACAAACAATGGACCCATTTGAACACCAATCTCGATGACGTCCCGTTTGTCCCGATAAGCTTCCGTCCCTGAACTGACTCGCCGGCCCGTCACACGTCAAACAGTTTCGTCCCAACAACCCTCGCACAAAGTTTAGCGGGCAGGTGCCAGTGGCGCGTCTGACGGCACCGGTTGACGTCGATCACCCCCTTACGTCATGGACCCTCCCCTCCACTCCCCCTTCAAAAGGCACCAACACCACACCCCCTGCAAGACTGCAACATCAAACATCTCAACCAAGAGTCAAGACCGTACCAAGATCAAACAAGCATTCCAACCCAGCAAATCATTCCCTCATCTCAAATCCCATTACGTACCTCCAACTTCTCCAACTCGTCAGAAAACACCTCCAACATGTCCGCCCAGTCCCCGTCGTACCCCTCCCAACCGCCCAAGTCTGCCTCCATCAACGCAATCCGCAACCCCATCACGCGCATCCCCTCGGAAAACGCCGTCGCCGACACGCCGGGTCCTCCCGGCCCCGAGAATCCTCCGGGCAACTCCTTTTTCGAGTACCGCAAGCCACCTCCGTCCGGGGAATCTCCGTCTGGCATCCCCCAGCCGCAAGCGCGTGGAATCCACGGGACGGATCCCAAGGATTATCGCCCCGTCGGTGGCGAGGGCAGTGGAAAGGGGGGACATCTCCTTCGACAAAACGAGGATGTCGACTCTGAGCAGATGGCGCCCGAGAGCGAGGGCAAGGTTGCGCAGGCGGTGAGGAGGCAGAGCAGTGCTGCTGAGGGGAAGGGACCGCAGTGGCATGGACGGGGGAGAGGGGAGGTCACGCTGGATGGGGATGAGGCTGATTTGGAGAGGTGAGTAAACTCCTTTTGAGGGGCGGGAGAGGGTCAGGGGCTAATGGTGAACAGGAAGAAGGCGCAGCAGTCGTGGGCGAGGGAGGAGGTGAAGGAGGCGAGGAGGGAGGGGAAGGATGTGGATGGGGGATTGAGGGCGAGTGGGAGGCAGCCGCAGCCAGAGGTTTGAGTGTGGGAGTGTGTCGAGGATGGGATTGCTTTGGGAGGTGAGTCAGGGTGTATTGTGCTTCATTCAGGAGTTTTGTCATTCTTATGCTCATAGCCTGACTCCACAACAACATGTTTTGTCTGAAGTTTCCGTCTAACCAATGTGAGGAATGTCCCAGGCGGCTGTCGTGGTGTACGCCTCGCGAGGAAGGAAGAAGAGGGAGCGAGCTGCCTCCACCATGATAAAAAGCCGGGCAGCGACGTAGATGGTGTCCATGAGGATGACGACACCATCGACCAGCCACGGCATCAGCTTCACAAGTTTGGCTTTCCTGTCAGTTTTCGGCGAGGCAAGCCGCAGTGCTTGCGCACACAGCATCAAGGCGCTGATGGGGAGCGGGAGGGCCACCAGCACAATGCAGGCGATGCGCCAGAGGAACTGCTCCTGCGGTGTCGGGAACTGGTAGAACCAAGCCATGAAGTGCACGGCGCCAAAGATCAAGGCAATGGTGCATCCCGCAATATGCATGGGCAGCGAAGGGCCGATGCTGCTCTTGAGATGCTTGAAGCCGCAGGCGTGGACCGTGTCGTTGTTGATGTTGGCCGGACTTCGTCGAAACCACTGGGGGATGCCCCCTTTTATCGCGATCCCCCTGACCTCGTCGACGGATTCTGGGCAACGGATGGCGCGGATTTCTATACGCGTGTTGACATTCTTGGGCTTGCCCCAGACCATGGCAAAGGATATGGCGCTGCAAATGACGAAGCCAAATGTGAGAGCTTCCAACTGCGTCGTGGGTAGGTCCTGCACAGCTCGGAACAACAGCTGCACTCCAAACCATAGGGACTGCCCGAGAGCGAGTGCCGTGGTGATGTTGTCACTCTTGCTGCGGTCCTCGATCTCGGCCGTTCTAACAGTTGGTAAATCAATGATGCCCAACTCTGCTGCCTTGAGAAGCTGCGAGCCCTCGAGCACCCAAGTGTGGCCGCGGAGGCCCATGACGCTATCGTAGAAGGATGTCGGAGAATGTCCTGTTTTGGCGAGTGTTTCCCGGGTTTCATCTCGGACGCAAGACTGGACAAACTTTGCGTTATGCTTCGCCGCCTCAGAGTCTTCCAGATCGCGGTGCCACAGGGTCGTGCCCAAGGTCCTTAGTCGAAACAAGAATGCGAGCTTGTCGCTGTTGTTTTGGTCGGCAACCGGGAGGTCGAATCTCTTGCCCAGCGGGTGCTTGATCTCGACAACCTGCTGTGAGACGTTTGATTTCAGAAGGCCCTTCTCGTCGCCCGGTAGCGTCGAGGGCGCGGCGGTGATGTCTCGGCTGGTGCTTGACCCAGTGGCCGCGTCATGAACGGGGGGTGGTTCGCAGTGCTTGAATGTAATCGCAAAGCCACCCATGTTGGCGAGAAAGGCATGGGAAAGGCTCCACTCAGCGACTTGATTATTCTCACGTTCTTTTTCACCCCTGAATCGATTGGTCTCTTTCACGTTGTGTCTCGCGGCGAGGCGCTTGACAACCTCAGCGCAGGCGATGAGTTCAGGTGCAACGAGAGCAACGAGAAACCACCATGTCGCCCTAGTCGTCAGGTACGCCTTGCGTCTAAGCCAGCCTCTGAACCCCTTTGTTTCCTCGGTTTCGATGGGCACATTCAGGTGCAAGACTGTCCAGGTGCAGAGCAACACAACGGAAAGACAAGTCCAGACAATAGAGTACGTGCCGCGGATCTTGGGCGAGGACACCAGCACCGGGTGCTCGGGTAGGGGGTCGCATTGGACATCGAAGAACAGCCCCATGTCGTGTTGTGTCCGCGTTTTCTTTCTGGGGTTTCAGCGCACTGTAAGTAATGGTACAGAAATGGACAGGAGAGGTGAACCCTGCCTGCGCACCACCAACGGAGCAGCACTTACTGTTTTCTTATTTATGCCTGCGATGCCAAGGGGCGACTCGCAGCGCAGGCCAGATGCCACTGACACCTGCCAACTCGGTCTTCCCCAGTTCCTCGATATGATCCATCATAAACTCGAAGACCGAAGACAACAAGGCAACGGAAACTTCCGCAAGAAGCATATCCACCTGCGCAAGTGAGGGTGCCAGGATTGCTCCCCGCTGTGTGCAGAGCCCCACCGGTTGTCATTGATTTGCTTACAAGTGACTCGTGAAGACGCTGAGAAGGCGTGACCAATCGTTCCCCCAATGCCGGCATGATATCCGAGACAATGTCTCGGACAGTTGCACCGCATCAAATATGCGCTGTCAGCGCAATATGATGGCCAATGTGAGGTTTTTGGCGCGCCGCAACAAGCGTGCCTCTCCAGTGGAAGCAAGTAGAGACAAATGGTCCAGGGAGTAAGGCATCTCATACACCCGGGCTTCAGCATTTTGTGACGTGGCCCCGGTTCAGAAAGCCAAACAGGCGCTGCTCGACAATGAGGAGAATCATATTAGGAACTGATCGGCGTTGGTGAGGCTCTGCTGGACAACGAGCTCCCCATCTTGAGCTGCCTCAGTCCCTAGGCTCTGCATGATGGAGTGCAACACCTCATGTGAGGGAAGCCCGCAGAGTCTTGCGAATCAGGTGGAGTTTTCGAGGTTGTGAACTTCCTAAACCAATGTCAACCAATCCCACTCACACCCATCTCGCACCGATTCCCCGTCCATGATGCCGTGAACATATGCGTGACCAACGTAAGTGTAGCAGTCCGCCTTTCCATCTCGTTCGGCCCGTCTCAAAATAAAAGGCATCCTGCCACCGCTGAGAATGGTCACCTTGTCCCCGACGGCCGTATACCATGGACCCATCCCGATCAACCCACTTTCGGTCATAAAAAACCTCTTGTTATTAGGCCGAAAAGGAAAGACACCGTCTTGGCCAAAGTTCTTGGTCCACCAGCTCTGGCCATTCCCATACTCATCTGAGGGTTTGACCCTGTCATAGGGTTGCGCCGGGTGACGATCGACCATGCCGAATGTCATGGAGCTTGAAAAGGCTTGGCCGTATGTTCCACCACGTGGATATGGCTTTAACCCACCATCCACTGTTCTTCCGAGTATCTCTATCCAGGTCACAATGTCCTCTGCGAATTCGGCCAAACTTCCGGTAGCAGTACCCTTGCCTACCGCTAGAATGGTGTCTGCGTGTCTCCCTAGCAAGCTCAGTTCTGTCTCGCAACTGTTGCGAATCTCGAGATGCATGTCATCCGAAGCGTCGAAGAGGTCATAACATGACCCGGACGCAATCTCTCTGTCCAAGTATTCTGAGTGCACTTTTGCACTCAAGTCTGGCACCCAGGATGGCAGCAGCGGGTCTCTGTCGTCCTCTCTGACATTGAGCAAGGGGCGAAGACTCCTGGTTGCATGAACCAGTCGAAGGGTGGCCTGCAGGTAGACTTGCCTCCAGTCGAGGGAATAATCTGGCGCGATAATGGGCGACTGCAGGATATTGCCAGGGACTAGCCTGGGCACTATACCTAGTAGTGCGAATATCTTGTCCCGCGGGTCCGATGCAAATTGGCATCGAAATTTGGTGAAAAGCTCGATCATGCCGTGAGGCGCAGAATTTATGCGAAGAGCCTCAATACCGCCAATTTGTCGAATAAAACGGTGCATCAAGTTCTCCTTCTTCGATTTCTGAATCTCATGAACACAGCATCGTTGAAGCCAATGCTTCCTGATGTTGGCATTTGCCTGAGCTAAAGCAGCGAACGGCAGCCAGAGCTTGCCGCAAACCACAGTAGTCTCTGGTGGCAGTACGGCCTCTTGGACGGTCCAAATGCGACTCCACCAGGAAAGGTCCAGAAGGCACTCTAGAGCGTCGTAGCCATCGTCTGCATCGTTGGTTGAGTCGGTGTCTTTGAAGCACTCTGGGAGGTGGCTCCCACGAGCGAGCATCCGTATGACAGAGTAGGCCCTCTCGGCTTTGTGCCTCGGGATTGTCGAAGTGCGGTGCAGTCCTCGGTCGGGAGGAGTCAAGTCTTCCTCGAAGCCGCCCAGCCACAAAAGTCCCACCTGCGCCTTTGAGTAGATTTCGCTCATGAGATTGACTTGGTGTGATTTTTCGACATTGTCTTGCTGATTGATGCACAGGGCATCAACCCACAGCTCTCGGTCGTGATCCGGATAGCGCAGCCGTCGAAGGGCTGATTCGAGATTCGATGTGACCTGGACGACACGCTTGTCGAGGAGGATCGGGCAGCAGATGGCGGGATCGCCCCAGGCATATGACAGCGCCTCGTAGGGCGGGTCATCCTCGAGACGCGCAGTGTGGAGAGAGCATCGAATTGGATCCTTCCGAGTGCCCAAGTGCAGCGTCAAAATTCGAATCTCGTTGTTTCTGAGGTCGAGTGCCGGGCGGGTCGTCGTGCTGTGGGCCATGGCATGAGCCAGAGGTTGCGATGGAGAGCTGATTACGAGCGGGCAGTCCGATGGTGACGGCGGGCAATTGCTGAAATACGCGCCGCCCAAGTCCATCCTGTCGGCGCTTCGAGGTTTGGAGAGTGGTCAGGCAGCAACGAATCAGGGGCCTCCAGATTCGCACCACTCGACTGGAATCCCGCTGCAGGGCACTTGTGCGCCAAGACCGGCTGGGTGCCGTTGACTTGGGAAACGAACTGGAGTGCACCTTCCTCAAAACATTATCATCCACAGTTTCCCCATCACCATCACCATCACCATCACTCCCACATCCACTTGTCCGCTCCACCATCGTTTTGTCAACGCACCTGGCACTAAACAAGCCCTTAAGAAACCGATCGAAATCTAGTCGTGAAAGTAGACTCGCGCCGATTTCTAGAAGTCACGAGCGATGCATCGACGTCTGGATCGAGAAAAGGGAGAAATACGGCTGATCCGGCTCAATCTCGAGGAAGGCGACGTCTTGTCGCTGCAGCTTGGGCACCATCAACACGCCAAGAGTCCATACATAACTCTGTCCTACGTCTGGAGTGACGCTGAACATCAGGTGGCTATTCTCGTCAATGAAGCTGAGGTCCTGGTCCGCCGAAATCTTTACCATGCTCTCCTGGAACTGCGGCAGCGAAGAACAGAAGCTTGGATCTGGGTAGATGCCATCTGCATCGACCAAGCGAATGATGACGAGAAGAGCTGGGAGGTCAACCGAATGCGAGTCGTTTTTCAGAAAGCAGAAACCGTTTTCCATTGGCTCGGCCCTACGGCCGACGACAGCGACTTTCTGCTTGACTGGGCAGCTACTTTCGGCTAAGAAGCGTATTAAGCTGACGTATTAGCCTTTATCGACATAATCCCCGCTAAACAAAAATAATGCCTTGTTTGCTTCCTCGCTGATAAACACCCCGATGTCGTGCAGGAACTCTCAACTAAGACTTTCTGTCCTCACCCGACTCGTCGATAGAAATACTGGATAGTTATACGTGCACCTTCTCACATTTAGCGGTTTTATTTCTGGTCGAATTAGCAATCCGGAACCCATTAGACCTGAGTTCAGCCCCAATAAGCAAAGTGATGGAAGCTCTTTTGAGTCGTTCCTTTTTCCAGAGGCTTTGGATTATCCAAGAGTTGGCTGTATCACGGAACGGCATGTTCCTCTATGGCAGCCGACTCTTACCAGTTGATCGTTTTAACAGCATCCTTACCGTGACGAATCGTTATCTATCTACAGAGTCCTCACGGATCCTGGACAAGGTAAAAGCCAAGTCCAACCCCGGGGCAGCAAGACATCAATGGCTGCGGAACTTCAATCGGAATCTCATTGATAACCCCGCCCTTGTTATACGGCGCAGGCGCCATCGGGGCTTCCCTTCTCTTTTTTCCATCCTCGCATCCAGCACAGGCACATTTAATATGCCAATGTTTGTCGCGGCCGACCCCAGAGACCTTATCTTTAGTCTTCTTAGAGTATGTAATGGCCCCAGTCTTCTCAACCTCAGGGCCGATTACAGCAAACCAAGTGTCCAAGTATTCACCTCCGTCACAAGGGCATTCATCCGACACGAAAAGAACTATACACCGGGCTTCAGCACTTTTCCTAAAGACTTGGATGGCTTGCCTTCATGGGTCCCCGACTGGCCTCGGATTTGTAGGGAGGGTATCCCTTTCTGGCCTGTCTCGTACGGCTTCCCCCGGTTTCGAGTATCGGACAATGAAGAGCAACCGCCGGAGCCTTTTATTAGCGAAGTGGAGGACTTGCCTACTCTTCTTCTCAGTGGCTTTCGTCTTGGCTCCATCACTGCCATCTTGGATGCACAACTCAGCGTCAACACAGCAGAGCTGCTGACGGACGAGATCCTTAGATTCTTATATGAGAGCGGAATTACTGATGATGAAAGCATCATCCGCACATGTATCCTGGATGACATGACGCTTTTCGGAGTGTTGGCCCGGGCAGATATCACATATCTTGGGCTTGCGAAAAAGGCACTTTCATGGATAGTAGCACATCGAAGAGCAAGAGATAACCCCGGAAAGCGCCACGCTGCTCTCTCGATTTGAGCCTCTGAAGGATAGAATCACAGGCGACCGAGATTTACTTATTCAGCTGCAGTTTGAATGCCTCTCGTGGGACTTTCACGACAGGGTAAAAGCCAACCTCCACGAGGGGAAGAGGACCTTGTTCGTCACGGACCGCGGTAGGTTGGGGTCGGGTCCGTCGAACATGCGAAGAGGAGATGTTGCCGCTATTCTTTTTGGAAACGGGGCGCCGGTGGTCTTGCGCCCGCTGGACAGTGGCGAGTGCAGCTTCGTCGGCGAGGCCTCTCTGGACGGAGTCATGTACGGCGAGGCGATAGAAGAGGGAAAGGGTAATTGGGAGAACTTCAAGATTGTCTGACCACCTAAGCATCTAGGGGCTTGACATCGACATGATACGCTAGTACAACTATTGATCACCTACGGCCACAGCCTATCACCTCTGAACCCACTCTGCATTCGAACCCCCATCGTCCCTCTGCACATACAATCTCACGGCGTCCCGATACCACCACCAAACCACGCCGCATCTCAGAAATTCCACAATGGTCCACACAAAGGTCACAGCCGGCCACTTCTTCGCGATGCGCTGCATCAGCACCTCCTTGACCTGGTCAATCTCGGGCAACATGACCGGCACCCTCCCCCACAACGTGAAGCAATCACACCGGTTGAACATCCCCAGCTGCGTAACAAGGATGGACGAAATAGTCGCCAATCCAAAAATCGTGTCTTTTACAAACGTCAACACATACCACCGCCCTTCCTTCCCGGTGCCAACTTGACGCCCATGGAGATGTCCACAAGATTCCATCCCGCCAGTGATCGCAAAGTCAAGCACAAACGAGAGAACCCAGACACCGAGGATGGCGGTTTGCGCGGCCGTGCGGCAGTCGAAGCCTTCAGGAGGCACACGGTAGGATATGAACGCTGCTACGAGGACGGAGAAGAATACAAAGGAGGCGGCGAGGAGGTGGTGCGCGGGGGGGTGGAGGAGAGGGCACGGAGAGAGAAGATGGCGGGACGCCAGGCGTAGAGCGCGCCGGAGGTGATGCGCTGGTGGAGGGTTATGGGGGTTTCTGGGAGTTGTTGTTCAGGTGAAAGGTTGAAGAGAACTTGAGGGGAATCATGACAAGGAATGTGTGGAGGGAAATGGGGGTGTTTCTCGTTGGAAAGCCGGTCACGGAACTCGTTGAGGATGTGGGGGACGCTGGGTTTGGGTTTGGGAGACGCCGATGAGGGCGCTGAACAAGACGGCGGGGGAGATGTAGAGGAAGGGGGCGGATATGGCGATGGAGTAGGCTTCGACGTTGGTCCAGGAGTGGCGCTGGGGCGGCACGCCAATGACGCGCCAGTAGGCGGCGCCGATGGGCGAACATGAATGCGAATTGGGCGATGAAGACGGGGAGAAAGGAGGTGGTTCTGTCGGCTGCGAGTTGAGAGGCGGTAGTAAGGAAGAGGTTGAGGACATCCGGGTTGCGGTTGCGGAGGAGGTCCTCGCTAGGGCCCTGTCTTTCTCTCCCAACGGACCAGACGGCATCCAATATGAACAAAGACTTGGCGTAACAACAAACGAAGATAAACCCGGAATCGCGACCCCAGAAAAATTCTTCCGCGTGTCCCGGTTTTGGCAACATATTGGCATCGGCGTAGGAGGGGGGGGGGGGGTTCAGCGCGTCTCATGACTCCCTTATTTGCTTTCCTTTCGTCCCCCGGAATCCTTCATCATTGTCTGCCTCCGGTTCTTCCACTGTGTCACTTCGGGTATTTTTTTAAGCGGCTGAGGTCTGAGAGTCAATACCATAAGCCATCTCCGGCGTGGCTGCATCTATTCGAATGCGGAGTTCTGGCTCCGTAACTGGGGCCTCTCTTTCTCTGACCATTTCCAGGTATCCGTCAAGGCCGATTCAGGGGCTAACTCAGCGAAGTTGACTTCCACTTCTGCATTTTACTATCGAAGACACAGCTGTGAAATGGGATTGTGGTAGATGCGGTGATGAGTGGAAGATGTGGCAGTCCCTTCCTTGTCAGGCACGAGTGTCCAGAGTTTTATCTGTTTTGCTACAGACAGACCAAAGTTTTATTTACCTATGTATTCATGATGTGAGTGCAGTGTTCCGAGCATACCGGAGCAACTATCGGAGGTGCTGCATCCGGGTCCCAGACACACCTGATGAGAGCAAAGGGACGATCCACCAATCACAATGGTCCCGCAGGGCGCTCTGCCGAGATGTCAGCAAGCGTATGATCCACTCAACCACGACCAGAGATGGCCATGGAGTCTCGAATGTAACAGCGACTCTTCGGGGTTTTTTTTTTTGCGTCGTGGGATAATTAACCAATGCTATAAACTGCAAAGAGGAATAGGGCAAGTACCCAAGCCAACATCCCACAACTCATCCTTGGCTCTAACCAGGTTTCCGTCATTGGTGGATGAAAGGGCTCGCAGCAAAAGACAACTGCAACAATGTTGTGATTCCTTGTTCAAACCTTGGAGCTGATGAACATAAGCGTCGCCAATATTATTCCTTTCAAAAAACCTAATTGCACTCTCACCAGGCCATTCTCTCTAGCCTCCAGCTTGGAATCATCCATCTTGTGTTCCTTCACCATGAAGTTGTCTTCCTTCATCATCGGCTCCATTGCCGCCCAGGGGGTTGCTTCCCATCATTGGTTCGACACTAACATTGTCAATGGCGTCGCCTAGCCCGCTTACAGATATGTCCGCGAGTCCACGCGAAAGACGAAATATAACCCCATCAAGTTCTCTTCTAATCCGGCCGCCGATCTCCGTGATGGCTCAACCATCGACGGACCGGACTCCCGCTGCAACCAGGGCGCCTTCTCCAGCGCTGGCCGTACCTCGGTCCTGACTGTCAATGCGGGCGATGAAATCCGTCTCTGCCTGGCTACCGGTGGTAACTTTGGGCACCCTGGTGAGTGTTACTGTGTTTCCATCTCTTTACGGTTGAGCGGACTGACTAACCCATGTAAATAAAAGGTCCCAGTCTTGTCTACCTCTCCCGCGCCCCCAACAACAACGTCAGAGGCTACGACGGATCCGGCGACTGGTTCAAGATCAGTTACCAGGGCGTCTGCAACCAGGGCGGCGACATGAAGACCAACGCCTGGTGCAGCTCTGGGAAGAACTACGTTGCCGCTCGGGTTCCCAGGAATACGCCCAACGGTGAGGACCTCGCACGTTTCGAGCATATTGGTATGTTGGCTCCACTGTCCAGAACCATGGTCCCACGATGGTTATGCCAAGTTTAGCATCTACGGCAACAACAAGAACTTTCCGATGCCCGGTCCTTCGGTCTGGTCTGGCTAGGGTCCCACAGAGGTCGCCTGTTTTGATTTGAAGATTCAGGGGGAAGGTGGGAGGGGGTGGCTTGTGCATCTTTTATTTATCGATCTTGGCCGGTGCATCCACTTTTCTTTTCGTCATTTTTGACTCAATCAGCCAGCAGCAGGGTCAAAGTTTTATTTGATGAATCTTGGCCGTCATGTGACCAAAATGAACACAAGATAAAAAAAAAACACACACACGCCACAAGCCCCGGCGTTGGGGTCAAAGCTGAGCAACCGGCCGGCTTTGTCACCAGTGGTCGAAGCCAGCCTTCGATTGCCCAATCATTCATCTACCTACGTACCAGCAACATGCATGATTAAAAACGCTGGTTCCTCGGCTTCTTTTCCCATTGATGCCGTCCTTCATCGCAACATTCACTGTCGTAATCCTCAATCATTCCAACTATCTCGACAACACCAACACCAACACCAGTTTGTTTTGGGGGTCATGGGCGGTGCTGGACACGCCGAGGAGGCCTCCACAGGCACCAGACGGAAGCATCTTGGCGTCTGTGTAACCTGAGCCAAGCCACGGAGATCCTTCGCTCCCGACTTGAATCAGAATGGAACCACCGGGCCGCAGGCGGCGTAGCACGGTTAAATGTAACCATAGCTTTGCACCATCCCCTCCCCATCACACAGTGGATGTCTTCTCTTCACTGCCACAGTGAACGCCATTGGAAGCTATAAACCACCTTTTCCATGCCCTTACCTGCGGGCCACTCCAAAAACATCGTGGTTGACCACCAAACCTCAATTTCACCTACACATCATCCCAACACCCAGCAACCAATCCTAAACAACACCTCCATCCACTCCCCACCCCAGCAACTCACCATGGAGGGAACCATCCTACCATTTCGCGAATCAAAATCAACCAAAGCCACCACCGTCACCTCCCCGTTCAACGATGGCAACCAGACCACGCCCGAAATCCAGCACGAGGATGTACCACGCCCCAGCAAGGTCACGCGGTTCCTCTCCAAATTCCAGAGCTCGGCTGTAAAGTCGAGCGCCGAGATGGAGCGACGAGATAAGGAGGAGGAGAAGCGAACCGGTGTCAAGAAGAATGTTCAGCCCGTCAGTTTGCTGGCCGTTTGCGAGGCCGCTACGAATGCGCAGGCGAAGTATGCGTGGGCTGCCTGAGAGGGAAATCGAGGCGATGCCAGAGTGTGATAGGGTGGGGTGAATTGGAGGGTTAGAGGACTTCCTTGTTTGGCTTCTGGGACAAAGCGGGTCTGGGTGGTTGCAATACATGAATTGGTTTGATTAGGGCAGTAGGATACGACAAGTGCATTGTGTGTTTGCGAACATGAACGCTCGCTGCAAACAATAATTCCTCTTTGTTTTCATGCTGCTACCAAGACTCCCGCGGCCGTCCCCTTTTCCAGTGACGCTAGCGAGCTTGGGGTAGTTTTGGGCGGGTCATTCATTGCTTTCTTTGTGGAAAAGGTACAGGGGTGTCACAGAATACTAGTAATAGGCCTTGTGTTTGACAGGTCCTTTCGGTCCCTATTCCTGACCGTTCATACCCGGGCTTCCATTACCACTGGCACATTCCGACTTGAAACCTAACCGCCCCTGTACAGCCTTCACACTGGCAATCTTCACAGACCTCAACCCCCCTTCCTCCCAACAACCCACAAAAACCTCGCATCCACCCCATCCCCCGTACTGACCTCCTCCCGCACAACCTCAATCCCCACCCCCTCCACCTCCTTCAAATACCTCTCCTTCCCCCACCCGCTCCAATACATCCACCCCCCCTCCCCAAGCCACCCCTCGCTCTCCTCCCCTTTGCTCTCCTCCTCCCCAAAGTTCATCAACACCAATCCGCCCGGCTTCAGCCACGCGCTTATCTTGCGAATCATCTCCAGCTGCTCATCCCTCGGCAGATGAATTATCGAATACAGCGCTATAACCACATCAAAAGACTCCGCAGGGAAGGAGAGGGCTGTCATATCGCCTTCAAGCCATTCCACCTTTTCCGGGTCCGAACCGAGGGATTCCCTAGCGAGGGCGATTTGCGTGGACGAGAGGTCGTTGGCGGTGACGTGGAAGGGAATGGAGCGCGGGGAGGAGAGGAGGGTGGAAGTGATGGGGATGCCGGCGCCGCAGCCGAGCTCGAGGGCGCGGAGGGGGACGGTGGTGGTTTGTGGAGGGGAAGGGTTGGAAGGGAGGAGGTCGAGGAGGTGGTTGAGCTGGGCGAGGCGGACGGAGAAGTGTTGGGAGGTCCAGGCGTTGTAGGTTGGGGCGATGGTGTCGTAGGAGGCTTTGAGGCGGGATTTGAGGTTGGAGGGGATGGGTGGGGAGGGGGTGCGGGTTGTCATGGTGATGGATTGGGTTGTGGCTTTGTGACTTGGAAGGATGCGGTGAGTGTATAAGTGTGGTCTGGAAGTGAGGTAAGTGTGAGTGTGAAGAGAAGGGTTGGCGCGGGTTTAAATAGACTTATTAACCGCGTCGATCTTTGCCGATGAACCCCGCGCCGAATCCCGAGTTCGACGCGGTCGGCGTGACGCTGCTTCCCCGCGTTGACTCACTGCCCCAAAGAAAAACTCATGTTGATTCGCTAAAAGTGCTGGATACGCGATGCAGAGGCTATCTTGTGCCGAATACGCTGAACCGTCAAACTCCGTTCTATGCGTTTGCCCTATGCTTGTGACAACATCACAAACTTCCTTCTTCTCAAATTCGCTCGCTTCATGACTCGGCTGCTGAGCCGTTCAAATCGCCCTCGGCTCCCTCGAGACATTCTCGGGGGCGTTTTCCTTCTCCGATTCAACCTTGACATTCAGTACGATACGCCTCTAGGTCATCGTCGGACCCGTTACAAACACCCCTTTCAAGACATTCTGGGAGGCGTCGGCTATGTTCTCCGATGCGCTCTTGACAATCTCGTGATGGGCCTTTTGGTCATCGTCAGAGCCATTTATGGCGTTCTGGGAGGCCTTCTCATCCTCCTCGACCCCCTGACTAACCTTCTCCTCGTTGTCGTCTGAACCCTTCTTGTGGCCGTTGGTCAAATTCGGCGACCCCGCTGCATTTCCCGCCACGGCTCCCTGGCCGGTTGCTTGGCCGGCTCCGTCCTTCTTCACTGCCTGTGCTTGTGCTTGCACCCGCGCCTGCTTCTTCGTTTTTTCTCGCTTGATCTTCTGCTCCAGGGCCTCAAGCTCGGCATCCGAGTTCAAACCCCTACTCTGATTCACCATCTTTGCGAGCGCCCGGACCTTTGCCTCGCGTCTCTTCTTCTTGCGCCTCTCAGCCATCTTGCGAGCCCTTTCCTTCGCGTCGTCGAGGATCTTCTTCTCTTGGGCCACCCACTTGGCGATGTGAGCTACCGCCTCAACCGGGCCCTCTCGGTGGTTGAGGAGATACCCTTGCAGTTGCGCCGGGGTGAAGATGGCCTCAGGTATCGCGCTGCTAAATTCCAGCGCCAGCTGCCTAAGCTTGGCGTCAGGAATCGCGGCGACCTTATCCGCTGGCCTCGGGCCGTTGCCCTCTCTAGAATAAAAGCGCAAGAACATGAGCTCGCCACTCCGCCGGGAGATATGGCCGAGGTAGATGATACGATCCACGCGGCCAGGCCGGATCAAGGCCTTGTCGAGCTCCTGGGCAAAGTTGGACGTCATGAGAACGATGCGGCCTTCCTGCGAAGCAACTCCGTCCAGGACGTTGAGGAGACCTGCCAAGGTGCACCTGGAGTTGGGGCGGTGGTTGTCGTCCGAGTCGGAATCCGAGTCGGAATCGTCTTCGTCGCTGTCGTCGGATTTGCCGGGGCGTCGCTTCAGGCCCACCGCGTCGATGTCCTCCAACAAAACCATGCAGCGCGGCGGCAACGCGGTGAAGAGCCTCTCGAGGAGCCTGTCATCGCTGACGGTGGGGATTTGTACCAGATACAGCTCCAGGCCAAATCTTCCAGCCAAAGCGAGCGAAAGTGACGACTTTCCCGTCCCAGGAGGGCCGTGGAAGAGGTACCCCCGGCGATACGGGATGCCGCGTGCCGTGTAAAACTTGCGGGTGTTGGGGTCCAGGTAGTTCTCGATATCGCTGATGAGCTCGGCCTTGGCCTTCTCGTCAAAGTGTACCGTATCAAGCGGACGCAGAGGGCGCAGTATGGTGACGTCCCACGTATCGTCGCCATACCCCCTGCCCTTGGCCTCTCGAACTGTGATGAATGACTCGCGCTGCTTGTCGGCAAACACGCGGCAGCTTTCGAGAAATCTCTTGATGGGCTCAACCGAGCGTCCCAGACACATGACGACTAGCGGCTCATCTCCCTGAGGCGCACCCGAGTACTCGTCTGGTGTCTGATTACCCCACGCAATCCTATAGTGTGAGCTTGTAGTCAGAACACGTCGGACCATGAACAGGTTGCGGTTGAAAAAGAACCAGGTGGCTCCAAAGGTGGGCAAGTATTGTACTGGCACCCGCTTCTCGTGGTGGTAGTCATTTCGCTCCGAGGTCCGGCGATAGTGGTAGGCGTCGGACTGAACCGTTTCCGAATTTGCCGTCAGGATGCGAGTGCCCTTGCTGGCCAGAACATGAGCGCCGAGCCAATTGAGGACTTCCCGGTTCAGACGGTCCTTGCCGGCGATAGAGATTGAAGCAGTCAGAAATTGGATGATCCACCAGTATACCTTGGAGCCCCATGCTCGAATGGCTGCTGCTCCGCTTGATGCGGCACCCATAAGGGCCGCCGCCGTCAAAACGGTGGTGAGATCCAGACCTAGCCATGACTTGAAAAAATTCTGCAGCACGCTGAAGCCCGGAATTCGCTCCTCGAGCTTCTCGAATGACGTTGTTCCGGGCCGTGAGCCGAGCAGAGACGTGGTGCCCGCAAGGGTCAGAAGACTATTCATGGCCCTCGAATCGAAGGCCGCGCCCGCCCTGAAAAGTTATTAAATGCCTATTTTTGACAGCATAGACGCCTGTCAGGACGGGATGTAGGCCTTACCCACTAAAGCTTGTGGGTGTATTAAGGCCACTGATAGAGTTTTCAGGGCGCGTGATTGAGTTTTCGGGGCGTGTGGTCCGGGGCAAGGACGCGGAGGAGGCGCCGATTAATATTTGCTCGAAGCGTAGCAAGCAAAGCGATTGATGTTTCGCAGTGCAATGGAAGCGGTCAGAGTCATGTATCTGGGGCCCCACTGCGGTTGCCAGAAGGCATCTGCAGGCAACACCCCGAACTCTCTGCCTTAAATGTCGGCGGAGGCTGTTAATTGTCAAGCCTCTGGTGCCGAGATAATCGGCTCGGACGTGATTTGTGTTGGGGGGATTTGACGGAACCCCCGCCCGGGCGTCGATGCGTCCACAGTACGTATCTTCGACGCGGACTCAAATTCGCACTTTCTAGAGCACAATCAGAAATTGTAATTGTGTCTTCAAGATTTTATCGCGTGGAGCAGAGCCGCTATCGCTGTTGTCAAGATGGGATGGCTGAATGAGTGGGTGTGAGGATGGGTGTTTGGTGGAAACCTGGAACCTTCTGTGGCCAAGCGATGCCCTGAAATACTGGCCCAAAGGTGGGGAATAATACTGTACGCTCCTTCCAATCCTTTCATGGCACAAGAAATACCTTTGGGTGGTCACTCACCCTAGTATAAGCGTTTAACGGGAAGCTGCTGTTTGTCCAGCACGACAGGCAACTGCAGCGTTGCTGCGCAGTGTGCAGATTGCATGCGCACAACCCCCCGGAATGGTGACCTCTCGGGAGCTGAGGGCTTGCGCTGCTTGGTCGCCATGTAAGCATTAGCCGCCGTTCCCACACTTTGCGGCCTGGACCGCCACCGTTGGGTCGACTGTGCTGCAAATGCGGGAATGATGTGGGTGCACAGCCGCCAGCGCAGAGGGGGGGATTTGCCGCGTTGCGCGTCCTGCAGTTGGTGCTTCTGCACGTAATTCGGAGAACAACCTACCAGCAAGCACTGCAGTGAGTGCAGTGCAAGCGTCGATCGTTTGCTGATTCCATGGTTGGTAACGTTGGTCAACCTGTCTCCACTGTCGGACAATTTTCAAGTTGGAGCAGCGTCTGAGGGAGTGTCGAGGTGTTTGCTGGACGGCGCGAGAAGAGATGGCAGCTTGGGGATTGGTGAGACAATGGATGTTGGACCAGGACGCGACGGGAAGGCGCAAGGTGGCACAATGCCCGAAGCGAATCCAGGCAGCTGGTGCTTGGGTTGCATGGTGGCCAGGCGAACTCGGGTTTGCGCAACAGCAGCATACAATGGGGTGGGAGAAATAAGTGGAACCACCCACTCTTGAACACCTCAATACCCAGACGGGAGCCCTTTGACGAACATGAAAGACGTAATTGAATTGTAAAAAGGGGGTTGAGGAATTTCTTTATGCCCTAACTGTAAACAAAACCCCCTATTGAGAATGTATGGGAGCACACAACAGCGGCGTTTGGTCGCCCCCTTTTCCCCTTTTCAGGGTAATGGACCAGCCGTCCAGGGCATTGGGCAGGGGTTCTAGGGCCTCCAGTCTGCCACCATCACGGCTGCATCTCACGTGACAGACGGCGGTGCGCACGCAACGGCAACCCCTCTTTTAGGGACCATTCAGGCATCCGTGGGACGAATCCATCGCCACGGTATCCAAGAAGAATAAAGACATGGCCGGATCCATCAGCCCAAAGCCCTCATTCTACCTGTGCCCCGACTTCAGCGTGCCCCCAGATGGCCACTTGCAGCTGGGGTCGGTACTGCGTGGTCTGGATCTCGACGGCGTGTTAACGCCGCTCAACCTCGGCCATCTCGTCGACGTGGCCCCTGACCAGCTCTGGCCGCGCGATAAACCACAGGAAAAGACCGGGTTCAGCCGCAGCCTCCGCGAGCTCCGTAGCATAGAGGGCAGCCTCTGGGCCAAACTATTTGCCGGCTCCAGCGGTAGCTTCTCCTTCCTACGCCGGCGCGACGACGACGAAACACTCACCGTGGACAAGTTGCTGGTGCGCTTTTTCATCCCGACGCAGGCGTACGTCAAGCAGGCCCTCGAAGCCGACGGTGTAGCATCTCACGTTCGCATCACCAAGCAGGAGAAGCCGGTGTACTTGGTGACGGGTCTCATGTGGGTTGAAGGGGCTTCTCTGTCCAAGACGTCATCGCGCCAGAACAAGTTGGGTGCGCAGGGAGGGGCAACGGATCCCAACACGGGGACAACAGCCGGGGGGAGCGCTTCGTACGAAGGCGACAACAGTGTTGGGGCGAGCTTTGATGGGTCAACCCCGTTCGTTCTTGGGATTCGCGTTCGCAAAATCTGGTGGGAGAAGGGCGTCCGTCACGACGAGCTCGACGCCGTAGGCGCCACTCTGGGCGGTAATCGGGGTAGGATGGACATGCTGGACGGCCTCCAGTATCTTGACGACGAAGAAGTCGATGGCGGCCCGACTGGTCAAACATTTGTGGCCAATCTGGGGGAAAGTGGCTCTGCGCTTGATATGTAATGCCGTGGTATCCCGCGGGATTGGCTTGTATCTGAATACCGTGCGCGCCGACGCATACAGTCTCCGAGTAACGACCAATTTTGTGAAATAATAAACGGATCCTAAGCGTCGAAAAGGAGATTAATGGCATCCCAGACCGCTCGTCTTTTGACCCCATTCGTCTGCCAATGTCTCTCCCAATGATTCCAGGGCGCCAAAAAGGAGTATTGGTCCCCGCTCGGTGTCGACATGAGCTCCAAAGCCCTCCTCATTTCCTCGCATCTTCTCAGTTTTCTTTTCGTCCTGTCGTTGATGGCGCTGACGCGCGCGGCGAGGTCCAAAACTGTTGCAGCTACACCGGCGGCAATCGGGGTTGCGAAGGAAGTCCCAGACTTGTACGCCGTTTTGTACACGGGCCGCCGGGTCTTTCCCACGGCGACCCAGCGCCTCTCCAGCAGCTCCAGGCCGATACCGAGCGTCGTGAAGTTAATGCCGCTCTGCAGAGGAGGGTTGATGCCGCCGTCATTTCCGTTGCCGTCCGACGCGTGGACGCATATCACCCATGGGTCATAGCGTGCTGGGAACGCCCGTTTCTGGTTCTTCCCACTGTTCGCGGCCGCCGCAAACATGATCCGAGGCGCTATTGAGGCCCGCCGAATTGCGTCTTGGATGTCGTCAACAAGGGCTTCATAGTCTTGTAGGACCTTGCGCTGCTCGTCTTGATTTGCATCGGGATGAGTTGCCGGGGGCCTGAGCCCAAATGACATGGATATGATATCCACGTTCCATGTTTCCACTGCGTGCTCGATGGCCTTAACACAATTAGTGCCGCTGACTTGACGACATCCACGAATGACTCTCACCTTGGCAATGTTTTGTGCTTGGTATGACTTGAAGCTGGTGCTTTGAAACACCTTCTCGACGTATATTTCCGCTTCAGGGGCCGCTTTGTGGAGGATGTAGGCGCAATTTGTTCCGTGCAGGCCGTCATCCTCGTCTTTGATGTCGTTGCTGCTCCCAATCCAACTATAGCACCACTCCTCCTTGACACGCCCCTTCTCCTTGGCCTCCTGCAACCCGAGATGCCCAAAGTCGATTCCAGTATCGATGATTGCGACACGAATACGTCTTGGCGATTCTGCCCCTGAATCGGTGATACGAGCGGTGACAAAGCGTGAGTATGACTTGTGAAAATCGTCGAGCATCTCGAAAAATACAGCGGCCCTGTCGATTTCCCTGAAAGGATGGAGGTCAGCTGAACCGCTCCAGGCTAACCACTGACCGCAATGGCCGTACAAGACTTACTTGGACCCCTCTACAACACTCTCAGAGTCAAACAAAACAACCTCAGGTAGCATCGTGACAGGACCGGTGCTAAGAGGAACACACGCTCCTTTGATAAAATGAATAGAGCTGGTCGAAGCCAAAGTGTCTTTGGCTGGGTTTACCACGGTGGTAATGGAGACTTTCTCAACCACCACTTGTTTTTCCACAAGCATGGTGTCTCTCCCGGTCGGACCGCTCATATTAGGCTGCCCAATTCCTACCAGAGACGGGCGGCTATCGATCTGAGACAGGATATCCTCAAAGACGAGTCTCCACGCAACCTCCATACGTGGGCTTGAAGGTGATGTTCTTGCGTGTTTCTGGTAGAGCGTGTGGGAATCCAAGCAGTTGCGCGCCGCGAGTAAGAAGGGCAAAACCTCCAGGTTTACACCATCTCCGGAGGTGTTTGCTTGCATGTAGTTCTCGACGAGACTCCGCAGCCTCTTCCATGTTGCACGAAATGCTCCGTCTGGGTGACAAGCGACCTTGAGGTTTTTAGGGCCCCCGCACGCGATCTGGAGCAGAACTTTAGCCAACCGAACGAACGCAGGAATGGGCTGCAGGTCATCTTCGTCATCGGCCCCGAGGTCGCTGGATGTGTCCCATTTTGCAAGCGACAAGCCCTGTGGCTTGCTGGTGTCCATATTTTCGCAAACCGAAACAAGGACGCCGAGTTCTTTATCATGGGGCTTGAAGGAATGGACGTGTTTTGGATTCCAGGTACCAATCATGTGATCGGAATCCATGGACAACATCAAGCCGAGGACGAGCTTAACAGCCAAGGCCTTGCGCTGATCGATTCCAAACACAGCAGCTCTGTCGCCAGCCAGCAGTACCAAGTCCATTGTCGGCGTCTTTGCGAAGTAGTCGCCCTTGACCAAAGACCAGATGTTGTCAACAGGAAACTTGAAACGGACATCCCGTCTTCCCCCCGAGGTTGGATCTTTGGGTACGTGTACTGGTATATTGTCGTGTTCAACGGCCTCGGGAGTTTCTGAAACGTAGATCTCAAGACCCCGTTCATTATCGTGGGCATGAGTCAGGGCCTTGCAGAGGTGCTGTTTTTTGCATGCATCGACATGCTTCGGCCTGTGAACAGCCAAGTCAGCCCCAAGCCTTGAATCAAGTGGAGCGAACTCACCGGAGTAAGTATGCGTTTGCTGGCTGCCAGTCATGACGAAGACAGCTCATGAACAAGAGCTGAACTGGCAAATCCTTTTCCGCGTCCAGAGAGTCGCAGCCCAAGACGTCCTCCCAGTCCGGTAACTGCAAGAAGATCTTGTGTTCTGTGGGTCCAACTTCCTCGTTAGCATAAGGGCATTTCCCGAATTGCGAGAATGCCGCGCGGAATGCAGCGGAAGCTTGTCGCCGAAACCTTTGGAGAGTGGCAAACGAGGTGAACGGGCCAGCAGAGGCACGGGATTGGCCCTGTCGCTCCGCAAGACTATCGAGCGACCCGACCGAGATCTGGAGGTTGTTGACGAAGGTGTTAAACTCCAGAAACTGATTCCTCATAAACTCGGCCTCGAGAAGCATTTGCTGCCGGGTTCTCTTGTGCGGTCGCGGCTGTGACGGATCTCGCAGCGCATCGAAAGCAGCCGCCATCTCAACGGATTCGCTGACATCGCTGACATTGAAGAGGAAGGGCGTCGGTGCAGAATCAGGTGTGCAAATGAGCTCAAAATGCTCAGGTTGACGTTCGACATGCCGAACAAGGCGCGCCAGCCTTGGATATGTGGAGGAGGCCTTGCCTGGGTGTGAGAGCTGAAGCGGAACCAGAGACGAGTTAACTCTAGCTTCGAGGAGTGAGCACAGGTTGTGCAAGAGGCACAGTGCTTCATTGCGCGTCGATTGGCCAGGCCGCCTGCTCCCTGTTGCCGCGGTCCGCAGGCTTGTGGTGCTGGAGACTGATACTTCATCATCATCCTCCTCCTCCTCGTCTTCCTCCTCCTGGTTCGAGTCGCGGCTGCCGCTGCTGGAGTCGTCACCAGATTCTGAGTCGGATTCCGATTCCGATTCTTCGTCTTCAATAAGGAGCAATAGATCCAGTGGCAGTATTGTAAACGTTGTCCGAATTTGCGCATTGAGGTGTTGAAGGGCAGTCTGGAGCTCGTACATTCGGTTGCTGCGGGGAGCGGCAGTGCTGTTGGCTGCCGGCGCTGATCGATTTCGACGGCGGTAACTGAAACGACGGTTATTCTGGCGCAGCCGGTAGATCAAGTCCCACGCAGCGCTATTGCGTATGTCGTCTCCGCCTGCGTTTGTCATCTCCGCCTGCGTTTGTCATCTCTGGCGTAAACGTTGCTTGTCGCCGGCGGGGAGGCGTAGGGGAAGAAGTTGATGGGGCTTAGTTGAAATGGCCCCGCGCGATCCCATGTTCGAGGGCAGCGCTTGCCCGCCAATTGCAAGCGCCTGAACCGGCCTTCATCAGGTGACCAATGGATGCCACACCCCGCTTTGGCATCCTTCACCATACGTCAATGCCTTTTTTCGACGGTTCGGACGCCATCAAATGTTCCATGTTCTGCCTTGCTTTATATTGCTGGGCCGACAGCAACTGCGCGCCATGCCCTCATTTAAATAAATCAGGGCGCCATGACAATCCCAATTGCGGGTGAAGCAAGCACGCCTGGGGGCAACCTCGCGGCCGCCGAGCGGGGTCTTCTTGGTTCGGATAATGGCTACGACGATGACGAGGAGCCGATTTCGGCCATGGTCACAGCGTGCGAGTTGACTTTGGAAAGGGCTCTCAATTCTACAGAACATGTCGATATCCTACGAAAATTGCGGGCCAAGTTTGTCGACTGGGCTGCGTACCTCGGCGTCTTTGCTGTAAAGAGCGTCAGCCTGGACCACCGCCTGAAACGACACCAACAATATCGGGACCTGGTGCTCCTGGTCTTGGATACCCTGAACAACAGCATTCTTCAGAGTAAAGCTGAACCAGACCGTCGTTTTGCTTCCTGAAACTGCATGCTGACCAAGTCTTAGTCCTCCTAACGGATGCCTCGGGCTCGGATTCGGACTCATCTTCAGACGACGACGTCGATCACCAGCTTGTTGCGCTAGCCAGCATCGAAAAATCGATAAAAGAGCTCGAAAGACTTGCAATTTCCATCCGCCAGGCATCGACGTCCTCACTCGACGCCCGCGTCAAGGCATTTGGAGCACGGAAGCTGGCTGAAGTCGCGCCGTTTGAGGCCCTGGCCACCCTTGCCGTCAATAGCCTCTACCCAGACGCTCCTGATGTCCTTCTGCAACGCCTGAGCAAGTCAATGACACAGCGGTATACCAGACTTCTTTACTGGAGATCGCATGACAAAAAGCTACGCGCTGACCGCCGACGCCAGGGGAAGCTTGTTCAGGTCGATGACACCACGCAGAGCAAGGTAGACAACACACCGTCCGGGTCTGTCATCGAGGATTCACAGCACCAGCGGCAGTCTGCGAGCGTCGGTTCAGGCCGGGACAACCCCGAAGCCAGCACAAGAAACAGAGCTACCTCGATGTTGTCTGGAACCGTTCTGTCGAACACGGCGTCTCACCTCCCCCCGCTCCCCCAAACAGGTCTGATGGTGCCCCGGCCAAGGCGGTCCACAGCAACAACCATTATCGACACTAGTGCCAAGTTCCCTGCGCCCCCCAGAATTGTAGACGGCGAAGACCAAAAACCCTGCCCTTTTTGTCGAAAGAACATTTCCAAGGACGACTTCATGGACCTCGGGTGGTGGAGGTGGGTCATCGCCCCTGAGCTCGGTCTCAACAGCGAGGAAATATTCCGAAGAAGCTCCATGCTGACGCGAGTGATACAGAAAACATGTGAACAGCGACTTGTTTCCGTTCATTTGCGTCTCGAATTCGTGCTCAGCCTCCCCTGTCTTTGCCAGTCGATCGGAATGGATAATTCACATGGAGCGTGATCACGGTGACAGCACGTCATGGCGCTCAGACCGGTGCCCAATTTGCTTATTCTTACCCAGTAAGCCTGGACATGTTCGAATCGACTCTCAGCCACCTACCGCCGCCGCAGCGGAAGCCCTCCGGACCGGCGGAAGGCAAGGGGACTTGCCGCCATCCTTTGCGAAGATACACAAACCATCCGAGAATAGCAGCAATCCAAAGTCAGTCCATTTCGATGTGACAGACCACGAACACGATTCGGAGTCCATACTTCAGAGGAGCAGTCAGCCTCCTGGGCCGACGGGAATAACGGATGCAGGCCATAGTGGGACACGGATTGCAGCCAACACTGCGATGCTGAACCACATTGCCGACCACTTGCAATTCCTTGCCCTGCTTACACCACGGCTTTTATCAGAGAAACTGACAGATGGGGATATCCAGGATTTCTCCAGCTCAATAGTCACCAGCAACGAGGGACCCCCCGGTGATAGGAGCACATTGGACAACGATGATCTCGACCTCCCAGGAGAGAGCCAATCGCATGTTCCGCAAGAGTATCTGGTCGCACGGTTGAGCAGTCTGCTGAGCAGTCTCGACCAGATATTAGTGACGTTTCCACCAGAGTCACCCATCCCGGGCCTCTTCACCAGGATTCTACCTATCAAAACGAACTTTGAAATGATCAAGACTACACTTCAAAGCATCAACATAAAGGTCCAGACGGGAGATGCGTCGGTCCCGATAGACAGCACGGCCGACGACCAGGGCATTCTTGACGAACTCCAGCGCGACCTCGACACTCTCATCAGCGAGTTGCAGCATCCAGCGTGGAGCTTTGGCCAGGTGCAGATGGACTACCTCAATGACATGCTTCGCACCATCGTGACGAAGCAGTCTCACTTGAGTGCACAACTTGTGCAAAACAACCGCGTCTTGTAAGTCCTCCGCCGCGGAACACGCCGCTTGTCGAGTCTGATCATACCTATTTAGCCAAACTCAAAGTGACATCGGCGGCCCCTCAACCGATCCTAGTGGCCAAAACGCGCAATTGTCCAGCAACATAGCTGCTGCACCACCTAGTCATACCTCCTCATTTAAACTGGATAGCAGCGAAGATTCCTTGATACCAGTTGCCGAATACCTTGCCAGTGCCGACAGCGACTCTTTTGAATGGGACAGCACCGGTGGGGAAACCTCAGAAGAGTGGCTCAAACCCGTGCGCGAAGCCGGCCTAGACTCAAGGAAACACAAGGTATTCCACCATAACAACAAAGAGTACCTACAGCAGCCGCGCCCATTCCAACTCGAGCACGAGCTTGGCGAGTCCCGATCGACTGTTGTATACCGCGTCCGAGCCCCCGAGGGCATTCCGTTTCAACATCCCTTGGCCCTCAAGGTAATTGTCTGCAAAGAGGCTACGCGGCCCCCTGGTCCTGATAGCAATGCCCGGCGGCTCGCTCTTCACGACATACAAAACATGGCTACTGTTCGCCATCCCCATATCGTCGTGTACGTGGCTTCGTTTGAGGACTATTGTGTGCAAACCCGGAGGTTAGACATGGCTCGCCGCCGCCCGCGCCCAACTACCAAGCTCACGCCCTTGGTCTCGAACCATCAATTTATCAAAAAGCACATTATGGGGATAGCGATGTATCCTCCGGGACAGTGCAATCTCCAAGTATTCATGCGCGAGTGCATCAACCACAGTTCGAGCGGGCGTTCCAGCCCTGCATTCCGGGACTCGGAGGAAGAGAGGGAAAACGCCGGCTGGTGGAAGGTCCCATACTTGTTCACCTACTTTGGCTGTCTTGCGCAGGCCGTGGCGCACCTGCATCGGTCAAACGTTCGGATCCGCCACAATGACATCAAGCCCGAGAACGTTATCATCGACCAGTTTGGGTCGCCAGTGCTCACAGACCTCGGTCTCTCAAACCACTTTGAACCTAATTACCACTCCGAGGACGTACCAGCGGCCAAGACGCCAAAGTACGCTGACCCGGAAGCCTTAGCCGACAGGACACGGGACGAGCGCTCTGACATCTTCAGCCTAGGGTGCGTTTTTCTAGAGATGGCAACCGTCATCATCGGACGGCTGCCACAGTATGCAGAGAGGCACCTGGCAACTTCCAAGGGGCACTCTGATGGATATCTCGATGGATTCAAGTACGCCGAAGCCCTGGAGGCGATTCCGGGTTACATGGACGAGCTGAACCGCCTTGCGAACGAGGGAGCCAAGCTCACAACCGACCCCTATCAGCGCACCCGGCTTGAAGCCGTGGTCAAAGTGCTACCCGTCATCATGCGGATGATGGACAGCGACTCCAGCCAGCGGCCCAGCGCCTCGGAGCTCTACCCATCTTTTCGCCATCTTTACGATGTTCCGGGTGCCCCGGGACCGTGTTCCTCGTGTGAGGAGGAACGACGGATTGGGGGCAGCGGGGAACGGGATCGTGGGAAGGGGCTGGCCTCACGGGTAGCCGCTAGGATGCCCGCCGTTATCGAGAAGCCGCGGGGAGACACTTGGGAAAGGACTGACCGAGGATCCGACGGGAAGGCAAATCTGATAAGCAGATCTTCGGAGTCCAGATAGTAGTTGGAATAAGCAGTATAAAATATTCAACCGCAACATAAGTAGATGGAGTCTTTATTTGATGAATCTTGGCTGTCATGTGACCAAAATGAACACAGGATAAAAAAAACACAACACGCCACAAGCCCCGGCGTGACAAGTGTCTGACGATGGATTGCGTGGACATAAAATGGAGAGATTCCAGAGCAGGTAGATAGCATTATGACCCATGGACCCATGGAGAAAGAGCCAAGAATATAACTGGCATCCAGTAAAGCCCTTTCACCCTCACCGGGCTCCCAAAAGGTGCGTATGGTGCTATTCGCGGTTTGGATTGACTCTACCTCCTTGCCAGTCTCGATTGGCAACGAGGTGAGGCTGTCAGTTCAGATCGCCCATTGCACCGTTCGTTATTTTTTTGTCTCATTTTTTGGCCGCCCCAGTTTGCTGTTCTCTGGGGAATGGTCATCAAGGATGTCTTCTTTTACGGATTTTCCCTCCAACTACGGATCCTCCGTACCGCTTGGTGGAGTGGGGCAATGTTGTATGACCCATTAGCACAGGGCTGGCGCCGTTGACGCTGTGGCGCTTGGCTGTCGAGGTTCAGGGTTTCTCAGTGTCCACGGGACCATTGGAAGCCTGGGTTCGCGCTCAAAAAAGCCCTGGGAAAGTCTCATGATACCTAGGCTCGAGAGGCGTGCATTTGAAACTTTACGGACCTTAAACCTAGTTTCTGGTCTTGGAGTTGAAACGGTATTTAACGGTCCCGCTGCCCACGTCATTTTCCCTGCCCGACACAACCAGCAAAAAATTACCCCGCCATCGACATTCTTGACCCCGCACCTGCCTTGACGCGACACACCACCCAACGGATCACGACAAACTGTTGCACCTTGCTCAAAGACACGCGAATACCATAATATCACTATTGGGAAGCTGCACTTCTAGTGCCCCCAGCTCGCGATGCGTCTCCTTTCCCCAAAGAAGCAGTCGCTCGACGCCATCGACCCCGAGACGGGCGTCACATTACTCCCAGTCGAGCCCGAAGACATGTGGCACGCCAACAACCTGATCGCGATCGAAGACGTTGTCGAGGCACACGCAGTCCGAAGAGTCGTCAAAGAAACAAGTACCGGCTCAGTGTCCTCGGAAAGGGTACACGTCGACCTCTTCATCAAAGTCACCTCGACATTCTTCGACCCCGCCGCGTCGGCGCTCCATGTATCGGGGAGGGTCTGCATCGAGAACGCCTTTGTCAACGTCGGACAGTACCACACACTCGACCTCGAACTCAACCGACCGTTTACAATATGGAAAGAGCACGGATGGGACTCGGTCGCGCTCCAGACGCTGAGCGAAGCCGTGACCGACGACAAGCCCGAGGCGCTGGTCGCCGTCGTGATGCAGGAGGGCCTCGCCAACATTTGCCTCATCACAGACTTCCAGACGCTCATCAAGCAACGAGTCGAAAGCTCCGTTCCGAAGAAACGATCATCTGCAAAGGACACAGCAGGAGGCATGGCGACCTTTTACGAGAAGACCTTGTCCACGATGCTCCGCGCTGTCGACTTCAACAACCCGCGACCTCTGCTCCTCGCCAGCCCGGGCTTCGTCGCACAAGATTTCCGCACCTACATACAGACCGAGGGCGCCAAACGGGCAGATAAGAAACTGCAGCGCATCGGCAGGGACGCAGTCGTTGTGCACTCGAGCACGGGATACGTCCACAGTCTGAACGAGATCCTCAAGAGCCCCGAAGTGCGGGCCACAATGCAGGACAAGAGATACACCAGCGAGACGGGGTTGATGGATCAATTTTATGAGCGCCTCCGCAAGGACGATGGGAGGGCATGGTACGGCGTTAAGCCGGTGGAGAAGGCAGTCGCCGAAGGGGCGGTGGGCCGTGGAGGTGGTGTGTTACTGATCAACAACGCCTTCTTCCGAAGCCTGGACATCCCAACGAGGAAGAGGTTCGTTGCGCTTGTGGATAAGGTGAAGGAGGACGGTGGGGAGGCGAAGGTGCTGAGTAGCGACCACGAGAGTGGGCAGAGGCTGGACGCCTTGGGGGGCATCGCTGCGATCCTGACGTATCCCATCTTTGACCTTGATGAGGAAGACGATGAAGAAGAGGATGGGGGCGGTGACGAGAGGTTAGGTTCTGAAGGGGAGACAACAGTAATATGACCACATCGGCCTCCGCTTGGATGGCTCGAGTCCAGTATTTGTGGCCAAGTCGTGAAGTTTTGACCTGTGCACCGTATTTCGTGTGTAGCTGTGTAGCCCTGCGAACTTGTCCCAATCCGCAACATCGCTTCCGGACCGGAGACGGGGTGATTGGCTTGGTGGTTGTGGTCGTGTGTTGGCTGCACATCGCATCACGTGATCGGTGACAGACGCGCTGCTTCTGGGAAATCGCAGTCAGAGCCCAGTGAACACTAAGAGCATCACCATCGATCGTCTCATCTGGAAGCTAGATAGAACCGAGTCGGGCTGGAAGGATTCGAGGCTCATGATGGCGAAGCACTCGCCCGAGCGTTTGATTGAAGGACTTTGCAGGTGGACTGCCGTGCCGCAGACGGCAGATTGAGAGGCATAAGAGGTCAGCGTTACACAGCATCCAAAAATCACGAATTCCCGTCCGCTGCAGGTCGAGACTTTAATGAGCCTGGGGCCACCGTTGTGCACCAGTGATGGTCGGGTGTGGGTCGACGTGGCCCTGAAGATGAAAGGAGCATGTCAATGATGCAACCACCAACCCGGCTCCCGCTTCGCCCCATTGTCGTATTCGTAGGCTGATATCTTTTCTTCCTGTCTCCTATCTCCCCCTACGAACAGGCAGTTTTCTTCACCCATCCGTGAAACTCATTCCCGCGTAATCGCCCCTCCTCTTTTTAAGTGCCAGGCGTTGCTGAGGAACGAGTTTGCAGCGCGCTAACCCCCTCCATCAGCTGCTGACACCGCCAAACGGGCAGCCCAACGACGCCAATCGCTTGCGCTGCAGACGTCATCTCCACCGCCAGCACTGACAGCCAAAGGCAATCCGAGCTAAGCGACAGATTTCCCTCAAACATCACTCCTCTGCTGCATATTTTCGGGCGCAATCCGACCAGGATAAGTCGGAAGCGGCGGAAGCAAGTAAGAGGCGGCGAGGGGATGACCAACTGTGGAACGAAGCCCAATCCGCCGTTTTGCTCCCGACCTCCTCGTTCAGGCATCTCCCGTCGACACTGGACTTTGACACCTGACACACCGAAGTGCAGGTGGGCCCTTCCCTGCAAGCAGCCACCCGTCCAACCCGACAGAACGGCGCTGGTCCGCCTCACCTCACCGCGAAATCCAATCTCCGCTTATTCGCCTGCTGGCCGCGCTTCTGCCGGCAGACTCGGCCACGGCCACGGTCAACGGGGTTTTTGTCCACGCCGCGTCGGCCGAACAGAAAGAGCCGCGCATCCAATCCCAAGCTTGGCGCGACACACCCGACGCTGGACACCCACACCCAGCACTCGAGCTCCAGCTATTTTCTCCGTCCCCCGCGGCATGACATGATGCAAACGCGATGGCTGCCATCTGGTCTGCGATAAAGGGACCACCGTCTGACCACCAGCAACGTCCGCAGGATGGCATCGGTCCCTCGCACTCAGCCAGCACGCCGTCCGGCAACGGCAACAATAGCGGCATTGGCAGCGCTAGACTGCCCTCCCGAGGCGCTCTCGCTGGCACACCGCTGCACAGCTCGCCAAGATCACCAAGCGTGGTCGAGCCCCAAGGTAAGAAAGCCCACGGTCCACCCGCCAGGTCTCGGCCGTTGCTGTGGAGCACGCCGAAACCTCCCCTCCCGTTTGTCTGCAGGTCGTCGGCTTTCCTTTGCCCTACTTGCAATTGAACCAGATTTCAATTCCTCTGCGCTCGCCTGCTGTCTTGGGGCAATGGGCCCCGAAGCTGGTGCCACAGCAGCTGACCAATCTGTGCCAGGTTCGCGCACCACGAGCACTAGTCCTGCCTCTGCGGCACAGACTGTGCCGGCTCCCAGCAGAAGGGCCACGTCGTCGAGGCTCCCCCGGAGCAGCACGGTGCTCTCGAGAAAGGAAAAGGAGCGTGACAGGGACCGGGACCAGCCAGACAGCGACGCGCAGAACAATGCAGACGATGCGGGCAAGGACCCGAACACGAATCCCGTTGCCGGTCTTGGGAGCAGTGTCGCCCGTGCCACGCCCCCGCTGCCGTCCCAGTCGTCCCCCTCCGGTTCTGTTATAGACCCGTTGTCCCAGGTGAGTTTGCGGCAGCCTGGCCAGGGTCTCCCATTCTACGCGCACGTCGGTGACGACGCCAATTTCAATTCGTTTATTTCCGCGTATAACTTACGGGCTCAATTGGTGTCCCACCATGGCGCTTGCGCCTGTCGCAAGCTCCCTGGCCATCGTCGGCCTGCATGCTCGTCTTGTTGGAACAAGCTAACTGGAGGATGCGACAGCACATACTTCAGAGGACGAACGCCGACCACTCGATCCCGCAGCGCCTACGCCACCCCTCGCGACCCGAAAGCCCCACGCAGACGGCCGATGCGCAAGTTGGAGCAGCCGCAGACGTCAACAGCAAGCCGACACCGCTGGTTGGGGATGTTCCCAAGGACAAGAGCAACAAAAAAGGCCCCTCTTTTCTCAGCCGCTTTGGCATGCGTAGTAACAAGAAGAAGGATGCCGGGGATTTAGACTCAGACTCCGAGTTCGGTAGCGAAGCGCGGATGGACGGGATAAATGCACTGGTCTTCAGCCAATCCCTGGCCGGGCCGTTCGCGGGCGCCGGCTTCACGCCACACCACAAGGAGCCGCCGAGGTACATACGGACGAAGGCGAACAACAAGAAGACGCGGGAGTTCAATCGCATGTTCCTGGCCCAGGAGCTGGTCGGGACGCAGCCGCCAAAGGTCAATGAATGCGGAGAGGAGTCTACAGAAGCTGGGAAACCACCTGTTGTGACGGTCAGCGTTGCGGCAGCCAGCGGACGGAAAGCTACCCGCACGGGAGGCGCAGTCTGGGCGACAGAGTTCAGCAAAGACGGAAATTACTTTGCGACTGCGGGCAAGGACCACGTGGTGAGGATATGGGCTGTGATCACGACGCCAGAAGAGCGCCGCGCGTGTGAGGAGGACGATGCCGCTAACGGCGGCACTGGAGAGAGGCTTAGTGCGCCTGTTTTCAGGGGCCAGCCAATACGGGAATTCGAGGGACACACAGGCGAGGTCCTGGATCTCAGCTGGAGCAAGAACAACTTCCTGCTGTCGTCTTCTATGGATAAGACGGTCAGGCTTTGGCATCTGAGCCGGGAGGAGTGCCTCTGCACTTTCAAGCACAAGGACTTTGTCACCCGACTTGCGTTTCATCCCCGGGACGACCGCTTCTTCCTCGCCGGATCGCTCGACACGATGCTGAGGCTGTGGAGCATCCCCGACAAGGCGATTGCCTTCTCCGAGCAGCTGCCTGATCTCGTCACAGCCGTCGGCTTCTCGCCAGACGGACGGACTGCCATTGCGGGACTGCTCAATGGCATGTGCCTGTTCTACGACACTGACGGGCTCAAGTTCCAGTCTCAGATCCACGTACGATCATCGCGAGGAAAGAACGCAAAAGGGAGCAAGATTACCAACATCCAAACCATGACCATCCCTCCGCCAAATCCATTGGATTCTGTTTCACAGACGCCCAACTCCGGGATGTCGCAAGCTTCTACTGACGGAGCAGTCCGAGGCGAGGTGAGGGTTCTGATCACTTCGAACGACAGCCGTATCCGAATATACAATCTCAACAAGAAGACGTTGGAGACCAAGCTCAAGGGCCACGACAACACATGCAGTCAGATCTCGGCAAGTTTCTCGGATGACGGGAATTATGTCATTTGCGGAAGCGAAGACCGAAAGGCCTTCATCTGGAGCCTCAACAGCAATGTGAGCCTGACTCTGGACAAAGACAAGCCGCCTGCCGAGTACTTTGAGGCGCATGGGGAGATGGTTACCACTGCGGTATTCGCGCCCACCAGAACGAGGATGCTTCTCGGGCAGAGCGGCGACCCTATCTACGATCTCTGCAACCCACCGCCGGTAGTTCTGCGGAGCATGGAGGAAACGGCCAGCGCCACAATGAGTCAGGCTGGCTTTGACGCGCAATCAGTATCTGAGGCCGCGTCGAGAAGACCTGAACCGAGCGCCGGGTACATCACCAGATCAACACATTACGACGGAAACATCATTGTCACCACCGATGATACAGGTGTGATCAAGGTCTTCCGCCAGGACTGCGCGTTCACGAAGCGCAGGAATGAGAACTGGGAGACAGGAAGCACTTTGAGCCGCAAACTAGCAGCTCACGGCGGCGTTTTTGTGAACAGTGGACTGGGGCGCAGCGGTAGTATCCTGACCCGGACCAGTGCAAGCAGCGCTGCGCACAGCAGGCGTGGATCGCTCAGCCAGTCTGTCAACTCGGGTGTGGTTGCTTCACCGAAGCTCGGAGCGGTTGGCGCGAACTCGGATCGCATTCTGAGCTGGCGGCAAAGCATCGAGCACGGGGGAGATAAGCGTAATGGCATGGCGCCCAACGGAGGGGGCACACCCACGCGGAGCGAGCGATCTATCAGCCCTGCCAAAGCAAGTCGGGTACCCCTTGGCTCGAGCGGGGCGAACCTCGCGAGCGATGCGAGGAAGCAGCCGTATGCTGGTTCACCGGCGGTGACGCGTCCGAGTAGTACTCTGACCAGCCCCACCGCAAGCGTGTTCAGCAATAACACTCCAGAACGATTCCCTACCCGCCTCATCAAGGATCGGGCCCTTACGGATGCCAGCAAACGCCTGACGAACCTAGAACAAGAGTCAGGTCCCATTCCCTCGCCAGGCTTCACCTTCCGTCCTGCCGACTCCGAGGACCATTCCCCGGACAGTCCGACAGGTTCCGGGACCTCGTTCTGGAACTTGAGTCGATGGCGCGGCAAGGGGCCCAAGACCGGCACGTCAAGCCAGGGGCAGGCGAGCGGACACACACGGGCTCTTAGCAGTAGCAGCATGCTGTCCAAGTCGAAATTTCCAACGGACGGCGCGCACGAGGACAAGGACGTCAGGGGCGTGGGAGAGGAGAAGCCGCGGGACAAAAGGCGGAGCATGGGGTCTCGCGGTGCCTCGTCCACGGGAGAAGGGGAACCTGGTCGGCGCCGATCTCTTCCGCCATCCTCACTCGGACGAGGGCTCAGCGATTCTGATGTGCGGTCAGTCCCGACCATCCACTTCCCTGATGAGGCGGAGAGCGTCTCCACCTCGAATCCTGTTCGCATCAAACGGGAATCGTCACCGTACAGGCATTTATGGAGTCGGGGTGACTCGGCGGCTAGCCGAATGAGCTCCGAGCTGAGCGGCGATATCGAAGAGGAAGACGAAGGCGAAGAAGAGGAAACCGCTTGCAAAAGCTGCGGCGGGGACGATTTTAAGGCGAAAAAGATCGCTGGGAAGCAGAGGTGGAGCTGTCGAAGGTGCGGTACGCTCGTGGACGAGTGTGTAACGTAATGATTATCCTTGCCAAGTCGGATTCTTGCATTGTATGGCGCGGTGGGTAGCGGATGCGGGATGTGTGCATGACATGACACGGCGTGGCGCGGACTGGCTTACTATGGTGCATGGCTTGGGACATTGGGATACCTCTTGATACCAGGATAGGACGCAAATGGGAATCCTCGGTTAGAAGACGCGATTGATCGAGCACCTGGGGTAGCGCCTCAACGAATATCGATATCAAGTACTTCTTGGACCAACTTCATCGAGGATGTTTGATGATGATTTGAGGCCTGGTATCTACAGGCCAGCGAGCGCCAAAAGGCAGCTCAAGTACGCCGTATTGCTAACCGCGTGAATTGTAGCCCATGCTCAAAATCCTGCAAAAGCCAATGTTCCCTCCTCATCTCGCGCCCGACGCCGCGCTCAGCGTCCTCGTCCCATCGTAGTCGCGTCGTGTCGCAACCTTCGATCGTAGGTTTAAAACGGTCGCCGTCTATGAAGCCTACGTCATCACACCCGTTAGCAACGTCCATCCATCGTTCTTCAACGGCCAAAAAAAAACTCACCTCCTCCGCCTTCGGCGCCGCCAGCTCGCTTAGCTTGGTCGCAAGCAACGTCAAGTTCTTAGGATCCGCCCCGCGAATCATGTTGAGCTTCCCATCCGCAACCACGGCCCCGCCGCCGAGCGCCGCCGCGCCAACTTCCACGCCGCCCGGCTCGCCATCCTGCAGCACCAGGAAGGATGGGAGCGACGTGATGCCGTACGCCTTGGAGATCTCGGGCACCTCCTCGATGTCGACCTTGGCGAAGGCCAGGCTGTCGGGGACGCCGTGCTTCTTGGCGAGGTTGGCGTAGAAGGGGGCGATGGCTTTGCAGGGGGGGCACCACTCGGCCCAGAAGTCGACGACGATGTACTTGTGCGAGGCTTTGAGGGCGTCGAACTCGGCGAGGGAGTGGATTGAGTGGACTTCGGCCATGGTGGGCTGTGGAATTGAGGCTTGAGGTGGAGTAAGATTGAGGTGCGGTACAGTTGGAGGTTTGAACGGTAGGGATTGGGGGTTTGCAAGGGATTGAGCGATAAGCAGAGAGAGCGAGAGCGGAGCGTTTTATGGAGTGATGGGAGGCCTTGATGGCGGAATGGGCGTGTTGCGTGGGAGGGAGCTTCTGCTTGTTTTGCGATCGGCGCGGGGCAGAGGCAGGCGGGCTTTGCGACGCGGGGTCCCTGCAGGACGAGTTGCGGGCTTTGGAATCACGATTAATCAGCCTTGGCACGGGCCGTTCCTGAGCGCATGGGGCGCTGGCGGCCGTTGGCGGCTGTCAGCGGCTCGGGCGGGAGATATTGTGGGCCCGAGGCTTGCGATGGCGATGAAGAGAGTTCCCGTCGCAGTCCCTGATTCGAGGGGTGGAATGAGTGGAAGATTTGAATACGGCACTTTAGCAATTTGCAATTCGGTCGCTGCTCGGGTTGGGAAAATGTGGCCCGCTGCTGGGGAGCTTACGAAACTGTGGTGCGCAGCCAGGCGAAATGCCTCACGGTCAGATTGTCAACTATCCGAGCTCCGGCAGAATTTGGCCCGATGTTGTTAGCGGGCCATCTAGTTCAACTCGGCGAGCAATTCTCGGTTTTCCACGCGCAAGAGTATTTCTCCTAGTTGCTTGTTCTGTGTCGTGACTCCAAAAACGACCTCCCCTTCTCTGTTCTCAAGTTGCTGCAGTTCAGTGCCACCAGCGGTCGAGTCGCCCAAGCCAAGTACAAAAACAACGGTGCGGGAGCAAGACTTGATGCAGGCCGTTGCATTGCTGCCTACGGACTGGAGCGTTTTACCAGGTGTCATTGCACCAAACCCAAATATTACTCGTGTGGGAGCTGCAAGCTTAGCGGTGACATCACCCCCTCTCCAAGATAGCACTGAGGGAAGGAGCGATGCACTGCCCGAGTGCAAATCTTCTGCCTGCACTGTTTCCAACGAAAGTCGCACGCAAATGCCGGAAAGGCTTCGAATTCTCGCTCCTCGAGCCATCCGAAGGCCGACAGTTTGAGCTGGCCACACTTGATTTAACACCAAGTAGTGCCACTGTCTTTCAGCTTGTTCCCCGCCGGCTTTCTTTCGACATCTTCCTCTCGTTTCTTTCATTAGCCGCCGATTTCCCATTGCAATTAGCAGTTCGACCAGGTAGTCTACCGGACTGTCAACGGCTACTTGTGCCAGCGAAATGACCATCTCACGCCCGCGGAGCAAGCCAAGCCACCTAGGCAGAGCCTTACGACGCCGCTGCCGTACCTCCACCGGAATCCTCCAGCACTGTTCCGAAATTCCGGCAGGGGCCAGTGCTCCCCCCTTTAGCACCGTCAGACATCGTCTTAAAGGGGCAGGCCCGGCCCGTTCCATGTCAGAGCTGAAGACACTCCGGGAGCGGCTGTTTCACGAATATCGTCCCTCGACTGAAGAACTGGCTGCGCCTTCCAACGGTGTGGTGTCGCCACTGTGTTCCCCCCTTCCGGGTGCCTGGTCCCATAGCGACAGCTAATATGGGCGCTTCGTCCGCTGAGGGTCTGTTCGCGAGGCTAAGCAGTCGATCCTGGCAAGCTTCATGTTTCTTCGGCGCTTAGGGCACCCTCCGTGGTGATTTCTGACAGAATCAAACCTCCCTTTCGAAAACCATGCCCCTGGCTCCAGAGCGATAGCACCTGTCCCACCAATCGCCATCACGTCCTACCCTGCGTTCCAATCAATTTTCAGCTGGCCGCCGGGCCAACACGCTTGTCCGATGTTATGCCGCCAGCATCGTGCGCGTTGTTCCACTTTCAGTCGGAAAAGGAATTTTCTGAGGCTCTGCGGCGTGGTGTGTGGTTGTCGCCGTTGTGGAGATGTGGTGTTGGTGTGACAGCCGCCGTGCATGGCGCCTTGCATGATTGGCCCCCTTTTCTCTCACCGACCGCCGAACCCATGGCCGCCTCGGCCGGCCGGGCCAGGCCGAACCGGAGGGTTGGTACGGCTGCGCTTATCGCACGTCGCTCGATCTCGAACGGCAGATCCGAACGATACCGTCAACTCACGCTTGTCGAATTTGTTTGCCGGCTGCAACAACTGGCGCCCCCGGGACAAAATAAGCGCCTTCAAGGGCTCCTCTCGGCCCAACACACCCCCCATGGTTGGTGCAAGCTTCAGTTCAGCCAGCCAGATTCCTGGACTTGCATGCCTCCCTACTTTAGATTCACACGGCGATTCAGGTCCAAGCAATATGTGGGCCCGAGGCCACCTCGAGAAGCTGAGACGTGAGGAAGGTTCAATCTGCCACTAGTGTGTCGCTTTTAGCAACACTGGAGGCCAATGACTTGCAAAATCCTCGCGGCATCCGAGTCTCAGAGGACGGCGGCGGGGATGGCACCTGGCTCCACCATCCCCGGCGTCACGCCCGGGCAATCCACACCGTCCGTCCGGATAAACGGAGTGCGGTCATCCGGACACAGTGAACATGGTCAGGCAGCCAGTCAAGTGAGCTCAAACTGACTAGTCATTCCTTGGAGATGGTCACCTGTTTGGGAACTCGCTGGGCTTGTCTCTGAACTCAGACGATGTACTCGGTCGACTGGACAGCTGTCTCCCATGGGCATTAGTCGTCACAAACAGACGATGTGACCGATCAACATTCCAGCCCTGGCGATGGCCTCCATCCTACCGCGGCAATCATTTTGTCAAGGCTTTGTTGACAATCTATCGCGTTTGTCAGCGGGGAGGGAGAAGAGCCTTAAGCAATTCGGGTCCGTATAAGTTGTGTCATAGATCACAAAGCTCTCCGTGTTGCCGAAGGGGAGAAAGCAGCCATCTCTAGTCTGTAGACCTAGTGTCCTGAAGTTTTGGCTGCCTTGTCCGTTGACTCCCCCTCTTGTCCCCACTCACGGTTTATTCCGCTCCAGTTTGGCGCCCCCCCTCCCTTCCAGAAGGTTGACAAGACAACATGGATGAGGAAAGCTCGCTCCAATTTGGAGTTGAGATTGAGCTACTACTTGGGAGTCGAAAGAAAGCTCATCCAAACTGGAAGGCGCTGGCCAAGGATGTGAGCAAGCGACTCGTCAAGGCCGGCATCGCCAATCACATCAACGACAACAACGACAAGTCGGCCGACAACTACCGCGAATGGTCCATTGTCCAGGAGGTGACGATTCCCAGCCAGCCTGGCAAAAATCTTTGTAGGCCAGCACCCCGTCACAAGCGCGGGCACAGCTAACATCTCAGGGGGTCTCGAACTCGTGTCCCCGGTCTACCACATTCAGTCATACTGGGCCGCCGATCTCACCACCATCTTCAACACCCTTCACGCTTCCTTCAACATCGTCCCGTCCCCTCACTGCTCAACCCATGTGCACATTAGCGGAACCCCTATCCCGCTCGACACAACCGCCCTCGCCGCCCTCGCCAAATGCGCACTCTACTACGAACCTGCACTCGACTTGCTCGTTCCCCCGGGCCGCCGTGGCTCCACCGCATACTGGTGCCAATCCAACCGCCTGAGCCCGGCTCTGCGCCCGCTGACCTCCCTGGGAGACTGCCTCTCTCTTCTCGATGATGCCGAAGCCACTGGTTCCGTTCGGCCCATTGTGGAAGCCGTGAATCTCTTCCCTGCTGCTTCGGCGTACGGAAGGGCGCATGGAAAGAAGCACGACTTTGTGAGAGGCAAGGTGTACAAGTGGGACTTCACGGGCATGTTGTCGGGATCGAGGGGGGCGGTCGAGTTTCGGCAGCCGAGCGGGAGTGTTTCCGGGGAGGAAGCCGCGGCTTGGGTTACGCTTGCGGCGGCTTTTGTAGCGGGGGCCATGGCGATGGGGCCGAATCTGGGTGGGGATGTCGGGGAACAGGGGGCGACAGCTGAGGAGCTGTGGGCGTTGTTGGTCAGTGGTGGGGAGATGCTGGGATGGGAGGGGTTGGGTGGCGTGGAGGGGTTGTTTGAGCGGGCTGGTTGATGTGGTTAATGGAGTAAAACCACGGGGAAAGGGGAGGGACAACGATATGTTGGGCTATTTGGGCACTGTTTGGTTGGATTGACACACACATTCCTTTGTCTCTTTCACTCCCTGTGCCTATTTTGTTTCAGCGCGCCCGTTACAATGTCTTTCTTTTCCTCCCCAACATTAAACAACAAATTGTCCGATATGCTTGTGTTAGGGGCGCAGAGTTCACTCCTTCTCGATCGCTACATGTCTCTCATCTGTATCTACCATTCACGCTCGCTCATATTGATACACTCATTCATCAGGCAGCCAGGTACAGGTTACTAGCTGCACAATTACCCCTTTTGTCCTTGATCATCTCCAACACCTTCCACCCTAAAGGTCCACCATGCTACTCATGTTTGAAGACGGGTTCCCTCTTTCCCAGAAACGCCGCTTGTCCCTCCTTGAAATCCTTCAAGCTAAACGTCGAATAGTACAAGGTCTTCTCGGCCGCCATCCCCTCCCCAATGTGCGAATTCTCAGCTACCACCAGCCAGTCAGCTTTCACCCAGACCTAAACAAACTGCAAGGTAAACAAAGCACTCACCCATCAAAACAGCCCTCTTCGCCAACTTGGCAACGCATCCACTCATCTTGGCAATCCTCCTCGCCAGATCCATCGCCTCGTCCAGGACCTGCTCAGCGGGAAAGACTTTGACGACTCCGTACTGCGCGAGTTCGGCGCCGGAAATGGTGTCCCCTGTGAGGATAAGCTCCATGGCCTTGTGCTTTCCTAGCGCGCGGGCGAGGCGCTGGGTTCCGCCTGCGCCGGGGATGGTGCCGATTTTGATTTCGGGGAGGCCGAAGGGGGAGGTCGGGGTGGTGTAGATGATGTCGCACTGTGGAGGAATGATGGGGTTAGTAAAAGGGGGCGGGGGGGCTGGGGAGTTGAAGTTGAATGGAAGAGGGGAGGGGGGCTGTGTGTCGGGTGGGCGGGGAAGCGGGAAGAGGAACGGGGAAGAGAAAGGGTACTGAAAAGATGGGAAAAGGAGTGAGGCTGGAAAGGGCAAGGATAAAGGGGAAAGAGCGATGGCAGGAAAAAGGGGGAAAACTCACGGCGAGGGCAATCTCGAAACCACCTCCCAGCTGATGATTGTGTTAATATCAGCCTACAAGAAGGACAAAGCAGGAGGATGGAAGAACGCACGGCAAACCCAACAACGGCTGCAATCAGGGGCTTGGAAAAGCGCGCAAAGGCATCGGTCAGGTCCTTGAGGAAGTCTCGGGCGTGGGCTTCGGCCGTGGTGATTTGCGAGAGTTCTTTGATGTCCATTCCCGCTGTTGCGTCGTTCAGCGTCAGAATGTTACGGGTGAGGAACTGAGAACCAGCACCAGAAGGCGGGGATAATGGGAACAAACCGCTGAAAGGTCCTTCAGCACCCCCTGTCAACACAACGGCGCGGGTGGAGTTGTCATTGTCGAGCTGGGCGAGGATTTTGGCGAGATCGTCGATCATGGACTGGGAAAAGGCATTGCGCTTTGCCGGACGGTCGAGCCGGATGAGGGCCACGCCAGTCTCGCTGTTGAGGGTGAGCTGGATGTCTTGGAAGGTGGCCATCGTTGCAGCAGCAGTGAGCAAAAATCTGATGGTGTCAGGTGGCGTTCAATGTTCAATGTTGCAGAGCTGGGCAGTCGGATATGTTGCCAGTCATGAGATGTAATACTCGATGGCATCTCGATGGAGTGGTCCATGTAATGAAGCTGTGGGTATTTCCGCGGGCCAAGAGCCATCCATTTACCCCATATGGGGTGCGGCCCCGGCTTGGTGGGCAAAATCAGGGGTCGATGCAACCGTGGGGGGGCGGTAGTCTCCGGCAAGACCCCCGACTACCGGGCAACCGAGAAGGGTCGATTGAACCAAGATTAGCGGAAGAGCCAATCTGAGATGAATCTGAGATTAAAAACACGAGGGCTTGGAACTTTGGGCGGTCCTACCTTACCCATGGGTCAATATCGGCGCCACCAAGCTTTTCTGTCTCTGAAACGAGGAGAATGGTGACATTGGGAGTTTGTCAGGTCTTCGTCATGACGGTCAGCACCGGGTGAGCCCATCGGTAATCCATCGGCTGTGGGGATGCAGCTAGGCGACGACCGGCGTTGCAACGTCCGTTGACATCGGCGCGTCTGTCTGGGAAGGTTCTCCGGCGTGTAATCCACCGCTACCATTCACACATTGCCACTGATGGCTGCTGCGACCATGGCGTGCAAGTTGACTGGTGGGAATCTCGATGAAGAAAAATGATGGATAATCTTGACATGTGCCAGTGTCTTGTGTCTGTTGTGCCGGAAGCCGTGATCTTACGATAAAGGAAGCTGCATATCCTGGCGTCGTCTGATGGGTCGAACGGTATCTATCCCGCTGTCAAGCACACGCAGACAACCATGGACCAGTCAGTCGTTTCCGCCCCTTTTCGCTCCCTGGACAACCTCTCCCCGGAGGACCAGCGCCTCTTCAACCTTTTTGGTCGGGGAGCCGTGGTGAAACCACCCCATCTCATTGTCCACCATGCCTTTGAAGCCATCGCAGCATCCCACCCCGATGCAGTGGCTGTCCAACAACACGATGGCGCATCCATCACGTACGCCGAGCTGAACCGACGGGCCAACATGCTTGCCAACCGGTTGAAGACAACCCATGGCATCAAAAAAGGGGACAGAGTCTTGCTCGTGGTCTCCCGCTCCATAGAAATGGTCGTCTTCATCTTTGGCGTCCTCAAAGCCGGCGGTCAGTATGTCCCGGTTGACGGAGGTGTTGCCCCTGTCGAGACTCTCGCCCACCAGATCACCGACAGCGGCGCTCCTCTTGTCCTTTGCCTTCCCAAGCATAGAGCCAAGGTGGAGCAGAGTATTGCATCTGCAGGGGCAAGTCATGTCAAGGTTCTGGATCTCGACCTTGGGAACCGACTGTGGACAGAGGGTGATGCTCACAACCCAGGGGTCGATGTGAACCCGCAAGACGGTGCCTATGTGATTTACACGTCGGGCACCACGGGGAAGCCCAAAGGCGTCGATGCGATCCACTACGGCGTCACCCACATGCTGCTCGTCGAACCGTCCAAGCTGGGCATCACCGTGGGCAAGAAGGTGGCCCAGCAGCTGAACGTCGGCTTCGACATGTGTAAGTTCCCCTTTTTTCCGTGACTTCATCAATCTCCGAACACCGTCTGACAACTCAGGCGCCTGGGAAATCCTAGCAACCCTCATGAATGGTGGCACCCTCTGCACGCGCGGCAGCGGCGACGAAGCCTGGACAAACACCCTCCGACAAGTCGACATTGTCATCTCCACACCCACCATCGTCCTCCGCCGTCTCCCTCGCCACGAAGACTTTCCCAATCTCAAGACCATCGTCGTTGGCGGCGAGCCATGCCCAAAGACGCTTGCAGACTACTGGGCACCACACGTCAACTTCCTCAACGTCTGCGGTCCGACCGAGATCACCGTGCTCAACACGGCTCATCTGCACAAGCAAGGCGAACTGCTGACAATCGGCAAGCCCAACCCCAACACCAACCTCTACATCCTGGACGAAGACGAGAACCCAGCCAAGATCGGCGAGCCGGGGCTGATGTGGGTTGGAGGTGCCGGCGTGTCCAGGGGCTACCTCAACCTCCCCGAGCTGACAGCGGCGCGATTCAAACCCGACAAGTTCACCGGAACTGACATGATGTTCAATACGGGGGATATCGGCCGATGGCTCCCTGACGGAAACATTGCCACGGAAGGACGCAAGGATGATCAGGTCAAGATCAACGGGTTCCGGGTCGAGCTGGACGGTGTGTCGCGTGCCATTGAGGCGCATCCCGATGTCATCAAGGGGTGTGCGCTCCACATCGACGGAAAGCTCTGGGGCTTCTACTCGGCTCCGGTTGCGATATCTGAAGAGGAGCTGAAGCGATGTGTTGGGACGCACCAGCCGTATTATGCTGTCCCCGCGATGTGGCGGCATTTTGTCGAGATACCCCTGACGCCAAACGGGAAGCTGCACAAGCGGGCGCTGATCGACATTGCTCGGGGTGCTGTTGATGTTAGCACACATGTTGTCTTCGAAAAGGGGGCGAGTAGCAGCAGTAGCAGCAGCAGTCATGACAGCAAGTCTGGCGATGACGACGACGACAAGCTGCCTGAGCCGAAGAAGAGCATCCCCGGGTTGCAGTGGCTGCGGTACAAGGGCCTTTCCGCCTACCGCAAGCTTTTCGTCACCATCATGGCCGCCAACCTCGCCGCATTTGCTGTTCTTCTCTGGCAGAGTCGCACCTCCGGCTTCCGACTTCCCCTTTCCAGCCTCTCGACTGCCGTCAGCGCCAACCTCCTTGCATCCGTTCTTCTCCGTCAAGACTACGTCGTCAACTTCATCTTCTGGCTAGCCACCCGCCCAGGAACGTCGGCACCCCTCTTCATCCGTCGTCATCTCGCCCACGTCTACCACTACGGCGGCGTCCACTCGGGCTGCAGCGTCGCCGCCTCCCTGTGGTGGATCGTCTTCACCGTGTCCGCAACCATCCACTTCACCGATCCGAAGATATCCTCCCGCCAAGGCCCTATTGTTCTCGCCTTAACCTACCTCATTCTCGCCCTCCTCCTCGCCATCCTCACCATGGCTCATCCCACCCTCCGCGCCAAGCTGCACAACCAATTCGAATGCACCCACCGCTTCGCCGGCTGGTCGGCCCTCGCCTTCGTGTGGTCCCACCTCATCGTCACCACCACCTCCCAACTCTCCCCCTCCGACTCCTTCGGCCTCGCCCTGGCCAAAACCCCGGCGCTCTACCTCTTATTCCTCACCACCCTCTCCATCGCCCTCCCCTGGATGCGCCTCCGCCGCGTCCCCGTCATCCCCGAGCCCCTCTCGGCCCACGCCATCCGCCTGCACTTCCCCACCCTGCCCACCCCAGGCCCCTTTGCATCCCACGGCATCCGCATCACCGACCGGCCTCTGGTCGAGTGGCACGCCTTTGCCTGCATCCCACCCCCTCCTTCCCCTTCTTCAACCCCTACCACCACCCAACCCAACCAGAACGTCAACACCCAAAAAGGCCTCTCCATCCTCCTCTCCCACGCCGGCGACTGGACCCGCCACATCCTCACCCACCCCCCTTCCCAAATCTACACCCGCGGCGTCCCCGCCTCGGGCGTCCTCGCCATAGCCCCCCTCTTCCGCTCCCTCGTCCTCGTAGCCACCGGCTCCGGCATCGGCCCGTGCATGCCCGTCCTCATGCAGCGCACCATTCCCATCCGCGTGATCTGGAGCACGCGCAATCCGCTGCGCACCTACGGACAGGAGATTGTGGATGCTGTGCGGGGAGCGGATGGGGATGCGGTGGTGTGGGATACTGAGAAGGAGGGGAGGCCGGATTTGGTGGGGATGGCGTGGAGGGTTTGGAAGGAGAGCGGCGCCGAGTGTGTTTGTGTGGTTAGTAATAAGGGGACGACGGGGAGGGTGGTTTGGGGGTTGGAGAGGAGGGGGGTTTTGGCGTATGGGCCGATTTGGGATTCGTAGGGGTTTTTTTTTTTTTTTTCTCGGGTGGGGGGGTGGATTTGGTTGTTTGGCTGGGGTTGGAGAGTGGGAGCGTCGGGGTTGTGGGTTAGGGATGCATGGGGTGGAAGGAGATTTGTTTGGCTTCCGTGTTGAATGGGTTTGTTGGCGGGGATTTTTGAAGAATTTCGATTGAAGTGTGTCCCTCTCGGTAGATCAATCGGTAGTGCTTTTTTGTTGGAAGCGGTGTCGGTGTTTGAATGGAATTGTGTGGCGCCGTGCCGGATAAAGAGTCTGGGGATTCGCGCCGTTTGGGTTTTCGTTCTCTCACTCGTCTTTGCTTTTTGCGTCGCTTATGCCTCAGACCCAGCAAGAATTTTATCGTGTCTGCTCCACAGAAAAAGCGATGCTCGTGTCAAAGCTGCCTGGTCGTTGCGGGCCGTCCCTTCCTTCCGTTTGCCTGACACTGTTCCTCGCTGCCACCGCCGTCGCCTTCCCAACATTCCCATCCATCTTGACCCGTCAAAAGTAAGACAACCGGAAGATGAAACAATCCCAGCAGCGGAACAAAAAAAGAAGAAAAAAACTGACAAGATCAAGTTCGGGCCTCCCGGACGTCGCCATATGCACCTGCTCCTCCTGGGAGAAGGGCATCTCCCGCACAACGGGCATTTGCCGCGCGGCAGGTGGCCAGGACACGCTCATCACGGCCTTTGCTGAGTCCAACGAGGACAACGCAGGCATCCCGCCGACGGCCTCGTGGAATACGGTAAATATCATTCTTCCTCTCTTCTTTTTTCTGGTCTGGAGGTTGCTAACGTTGTTGTTGATAGTGCTTCATCTCGGGCACGACGCTGAGCGCAGCCGGGGCCGTCTTCTCGGATGCCAACTGCGCCTCGAGGTTCGGAGACGGCTTCACAGGCGATTGCGTTGGCTATCCTGGCACGCCCGGCGTGGTCAATATTCCATTTGGCCCAGCCCAGTATTGCAAGAAGGGAAGACAGGCTGTTCCCGATTGCGCCCTGACTGGTCTTGTCAGCTGCACCTCTCCTTTTGGCGTCTACCCGGCGTGTTGCAAGGCCATTGCGGATATCTGCAGCAGCTGAGTGGAGCCTGGCATGCGGAATAGTGGTTAGATGTTGAGAACACTGCAACATTGTCCTCATCAGTTAGATCAGCGCCGGCTTAGCTTCGGCTGATATCTGCCTATTGAGCGGTCTGCATACTTGCATGGCTTTGGTTGGTTCAACGCTACCCCGCCCTGACGCGCCTGCAAGCTTTTCGCCCGTTCCCATCAAGTAATAACCTCTCCATCAATCGTTATCAGCTCATATGAGTTACAAGTACAGCAGCCTACCAACCCCAACCCATACCCGACTCCTCGTGCTTCGGCGAGACTCGTCCAACGACCTTCGTGGCGAACTTCACGTGGTCAGCCTTGGTCAAGAACTCGTCTACAACTGTCTCTCATACTGCTGGAACGGCCCCCGGTCGCACGATGTAGACGTCGCATGGACAACCCCAACCAGGTCCATCATCCTCGACGGGATCGAGACGCCGATTCGGTCGAATCTCTACAATGCGCTCCGCTCACTGCGCGACCTCGGCCTGCTGGTTGAGCCCATATGGGTCGATGCCCTTTGCATCAACCAGGCCGACAGCGGCGAGCGCAGCAGTCAGGTCTCCCAGATGGCGAGCATTTACAGCGGTGCTCGAGACGTGCTGGTCTGGCTCGGGGAGGAGGAGGCGGGCACAAGACTAGCCGTTGAGAGCATGTCCCGTCTTTCCTTTACGCCAGAAGACATCATCGCTCAGCAGGTCGCTCCACACTGGCAGCAACCCACCGATGGTCGAGATTTCGAGTGCGTACGGAAAGAGTTTGTGCGCTGCAAGTTCACCGATCTGCAGTTCGCTGCCATGATTCGCTTCTTTGTGGGAAATGTCTGGTTCAGTCGGGTTTGGACCCTGCAAGAGATGCTGCTGGCTCGCCAGATTCGCTTCGTATGCGGGCGTGTCGAGGCTCCCTTGGAGTTGGTCTGGAGGGGAAGCGCAATTGTTGCAGTTTACTCGGCCGCGAGCAGCATCTGGTCGGAAGTCCATCAACTCCCTGGGTTTGCATGGCCACGCATGTTTTTCGACGACATCCTCGCCCAACGTATAGACAAATGGGGAGGTGGGGAACCTTCTTCTATAGGGATTATGGCGCATAAACACCGCAAGAGAGATGCCACAGACCCTAGAGACAAGGTGTTTGGACTGCTGGCCATGTCAAGTAAGTCACTGATATCCCTCCGGTGCTGGAATATGGCAAGATGCTTACAGTCCTCAGAAACATCAACCAAAACTCACATCAAATCGGTGGTCGCAGACTACTCACAAACCGTCCAGGCTGTGTTCACACGGGCTGCCATATTCGGCCTCCTCGCGTGGGGGGGCTGGGAAACGCTGAGTTTTGTCGGCGACAGGACCGAGAACAAGGTGCCTGGCTTGCCGTCGTGGGTACCCGATTACACGCAAGAAATCTCTTGGACGCCCCTCCAGCGATCACCCTGCAACTTCACGGCCACCCCATCCTCGCAGACAGTCTTCAGCTACGAAGAAGAATGGCCCGGCTGCCTCGTCGCCCCGTATCATCACCTGGACACCATCGCTGCTGTTTGCCCAGCCCACTGGGATCCCGACGACCCCGGCTCTTACAACGGGATCGTGGACGCGTTCAAACTTGTTCTGTCTCCGTTTCCCGTCGAGACAAAAGGAACCGACGACATTGCTGCTGTTCTAGCGCGAACTCTGACGGCGGACAAGCCCATCGCCCGGACGAACACAGGCACATCCCACGTGAGAGCCGAGTTCATCAACATGGCATATTGCCAACTCTGGCATGCCATCCGGGACAAGGACGCGTCGCTGGCGAACCGCCTCCTCGAAGGAGCAGGAGAGCCGCAGGTGCTCGTGGATGCCCTCGACGCAGTGGGAATACGCACCCATCTGAACCTGCTGGCAGAATCACTGGAAATAGGGCGAAAACGCGCTCAACACCGCTCCGAGGACGAGCTGTCTCTCAGTGCCAGAGGCCTGGAACGCGCCGCCGACGACATCGCGCAATACGCTTCGACGACAAGGGTCGCCATCCGTCTGGATTGGGAGGCCACAGCGAAAAACAGATGTCTGTTTCGTACCCAGGGTGGGCGTCTGGGTCTTGGGCCCAGAACGACAAAGGTTGGTGATCGGGTGGGCGTTCTTCAAGGGGCGCAGGTTCCGTATGTGTTTCGACATCAAGATAAGGATATCGAGACGATACTCGACTTGGTCGGGGAGTCGTATGTGTATGGGATCATGAACGGAGAACTCGAGGAGGCGGGAAATTTGGAATACACCAAGATCACGCTCTATTGATGGGACTTGGAGGAGCGCGGCGTACCACAACGGAGGTACCGGAAGGGTGTGGGTATGGTTAGGTAAGTGCTTCGAAGTCTTTTATGGTGACACAGATGAGCTGATGTTGTTTTTATGATGTAACACAGCAGATTCGGGCCCCGGAAAGCAAAAGCCCAAGCCTCAAGAAAAGAACATGGAACATCCCATTTCAGTCTCATGCGTTCAATCCCACAACATCCGCCAGCCGCCCTTCACATTCGCAGTTTTCACACGCCAATCAATCCAGAGAAGATCTGCTATTGTGAGTAGCATGGATAGAGTCAGGCTTACTAGCGGATTGGAATTCACTAGTCCGCAATCGAAAATCTGAATCAGCGAGTCCTCCACTATGCAAACCTCATCACCGGTTACCGGGCGCGGGTGGTTGTACCATCTCCGAAGCTGCTCCACCACGTTGACGTCAATTTGCCGTTCAGCACAGCCGTCTCGATGGCCGCCGCCCCCAATAGATGATCGTCGCCGCGCGGGATGGGCTCTGGCTCACGCATATGGGGGGACAAAGACTTCGGCGCCGCACTGGCCGAGGATGTCAAGGTAGTGGGACTTTTCCGAGGAAGTGGCGCCAAACATGGCGGGACATAGAGTACGACTTCGACCATTCAGCGTGGCCTTCGATAATGAGGGGGGACCGCTCAGGGATTGCGGACGAGTCGGCTAGAATCAGAGTGACAGCATTCTGCCGCCGTCATGTGTCTCGGTGCATTATCCCGTTCCAATCACATCGATGGACAGCCTCGTCCAACTATCCATAACCATCTATACCTGCCAAGCCTTCGGAGCATTTTATCCAAGGAGCAGGACATAGACGCACCTATGAAGTCCATCGCCCCACCTAATTGCTTTCCCAAAGGTTCAATTCGATTATTGGGTGTAAATAACGGCAGTTGAATCTCGGCAGCATCCGACCATTTCCTGGTTCGGCAATAATCCAGAACAAAAGACTATTTTCGTTCTTGGTATCTGGCAATATACACCAGCCCACGCCTCCTGCTTCGTGCACCTCTCTCCTCTTCTTCCTTCTTTTTTTTTTCCAGCGTCAGGGAAAAGAAAACTGGACTTTCAACGGACAGGAAAGCAACGACAGTCAAGATGCAGCTCAAATACCTCTTGGCAGCTGCCGGCCTGGCTTCGGCTCAGGAGCTCATGCGCTTCGGCTGCGCCCAACTCACCATCGACCGCATCGACCCCCTGGTGAACCCCGGCACCATTCCCTCGCCTCACCTCCACCAACTCGTCGGTGGTAACTCCCTCAACGCGTCCATGGAGCACGGTGTGCACGACCCCCCGACCAAGTCGACCTGCACGTCTTGCACATACTCCGAGGATTTCTCAAACTACTGGACCGCCAACGTTTACTTCCAGGCCAAGAACGGCTCCTTCAAGCGCGTCCCTCAGTTCACGAACCTCGGGCTTCGCACCACCGGTGGAATCACCATGTATTACATCCGTGGCTACCAGTCCAGCGCGAAGCCGAGGGCTTTCCCTCCGGTATGTTTTGACTCTAATACGCCTGTGCCTCAACCGCGAGACATCAACTGACAAAGCTTCACCAAACATAGGGCTTCCGCATGCTCGTGGGCGATCCCCTGAACCGTGAGGCCAGCAAGGTGCCCCGCCAAAACTGCTACCGCTGCCTGCCCAACATCCAGCAGAACCCCTTTGGCGGCGCCCCCTGCACGGGCGACGACACCAAGGGCTTCCCCGCCAAGGCCTGCGGCGGCGGCTGGCGAGTGACGGTGACTTTCCCATCCTGCTGGGACGGAAAGAACAATGACTCGCCCGATCACAAGAGCCACTTGTCCTACCCTGCATCCGTAAGCCGCCTCCGCAACCTTTTCTCCCGCCACCCTTCCATATACTAACACAGTCTACCTAAGGGAACTTTCGAAAGCGGCGGTGCCTGCCCCTCAACCCACCCCGTCAAGGTCCCCCAAGTCATGTACGAAATCATGTTTGACACGCGCCAATTCAACAACAAGGCCGACTGGCCGGCCACGGGGCAGCCGTTCTGGTGGAGCCAGGGCGATAACACGGGCTACGGCATCCACGGCGACTACCTGTTCGGCTGGAAGGGCGACGCGCTGCAAAAGGCCATGGACTCCAAGTGCGCCAACGATAACTGCCCGGCCCTCAAGCGCCAGAGCGATGCCGAGGCGAATGCCTGCGCCAAGTCGCAGTCTGCGAGGGAGGACATTGGTACTGATACCTGTAAGTTTTTTTTTTCTTTCTGGCTTTTGCTTCCCGAAGTGTCTTGTAGGTTGGACGGTGCTGATTGTGTGAACAGGGCTCAAGACTCTCCCAGGCCAAAGCTCGCCGATGGCTATCTAGTAGCGTGGCTGATGTGTGGGACTTGGGATATGGGTTCTCATCTCTCCACAATTCAGTATACATGTACGCACCTGGTGTTGTTGTTGGCGACCTGGGATGTCAAATCAGAGACTGTGGTTTTTTTTGTCTCGCGCCGTTTCCAGATCCCATGTTAGCTCGCTGTTAGACTAGTGCATCAGCCTCATACTGCCAGATCATCACTTATATCGAACTATTGCTCTGGTGCAGTGCTCTGGGAGACCTGTGTCTGGTACTCGATTCCCACCTTGGTGAACCTACCGTAGTGGGAGACTGAGGCTGAAAAAACGGTGCGTATTGCGAGTGGATTCAACATGTCGTGTGAGCCCAACATGTCGTGTTAGCTCCCGTATGTGGCCTCTGATGGGCTGGACCCTCGTGGCTGGTCAGTTCCTTCCTTCGATCGAGGCCAGCCTACATCAGCATGCTGCAGCGCAGCGTGCCGAGGCTAGCACTTGACCTCCATGATGAAGGGGTGTGTGTGTATGCGCGTATGCGCGTGTGTGCGTGTGTGTGTGATGTTGTTGTGAAGAGGAGGAAGAGGATGGAGGTGATGGTAGAGAGGGGGTTTTATACTTTGAGAGGTTTCTGATTGTTGGCCTTTATAAGGTTGACGTCAGTGCGCCCGAAAAGTATAAAATATGCCACCTTGCGATCATGGCCTGGATTTGACTTTTTCTGTTTCTCCGCTTGATACCCCTTTTTGTTTTGCAACGCCGCGGCTTGTGGCGTGTGTGTTTTTTTTATCCTGTGTTCATTCTGGTCACATGACAGCCAAGATTCATCAAATAAAGTAAAGCAAAGGTGGCCAAGCCTGAGCAAACCCTGGGCGATCCTGAGCCGGCCTGAGCCGCGTCTCGAGGGCGAGGTTCGAATTATATGCCCGGATTCGTCTCAGCAGCAGCTTAGTTTCCTGCGACAAATCTTGGCACACGAACTTTCCTTTTTTTGTCTGTCATCCTAAGCTTTCCCCTACTTCTTCCCTAAGCTAGCAGGCGTCGCGTCAAGTTCACTCGGTTGGGGTACAGGAGATGAGCGACATGGCGACGAAGGAAACTTGCGGAAACTGTTGTGGGCGAGCCTTGATGAATGTTCAACACATGGCTGGTGTCTTGGAGTTGCGAGGGAGCCGATGCCGATTCTTCCGTTTGCTTGCAGGAAAGAGTTATTTTGACCCAAGGTCAGCACAGTCTAGCTTCCTTGAGTCTCCAGCGCGAGGCTCCTACTGCTAGCTCCCACGCTACGCTTTGCCGAGTAGTGAGGACTGGTGGGGATGATGGCGTGTTTGTGGGTGCTAACCGAAGTCGATCTAGGGTACGCATTTTTAGCACGGGGATGCACCATGATGGTCCACTTTTGAGGATCCCCAAACATCGACCACTTCGCCTTTCCCCCTGACAAGGCTGTCAGTGTGCTGGTTGGACTCGTTGGTCACGATGGCGAGCAAAAAAGCATAAAAATGCCATCAACGCCACGTTTCTGGATATTGGGTTTGCCATCCGCACATCACACTCTTTTTGTCTTCACCGCGGGATTAGCACCTGCCGCTCTTTACCCGCATCCCTGGACCCCAGTCCGTCCGCTCTTTTTTCACACCATCATCATCACCGCCTATGATGATTTCCTTTTCGCTGTGGCTGCCGGCCGTGCTGGCCGGTGTCTCGGTGGTCTCGGCAGTTGCACCGGCACCGTCCGGGTCCTGCGTCAACGATGACGTCCTCAACCTGCTGAAGGGCAACCGCCGACAGGCTTACCCCTTCTGCCGTACCCTCCTCCAAGTCGATGTCTCGTCGACGTACGTCTCGACCGATGCCGCGACCAGCACCCCAGCCATTGCCATCCCTCCCACCATTCTGCGCCGCGCCGGTCCCCTCGCTACCGACCTCGCCCAGTTGGACCCCGCCCATGTTAGCAGTGCCTGCCACTGCCTGAGCGTCCCCAGCTGCCGTCGACACCAAAGCACCACCACTTTGGAGCCCTCGGTCATCACCTCGACCGCAGTCGTCGACGAGACTTGGGTCCCCACCTCCCTCTCCACAGTACCCTCGGCCACCGTTATCGTCTCGGAATCCGCCACCACCACCACAACCGTTCCCTCCGCCGTCAGCTCCGCCGCCCCACCCTCAGACCCCATCAACAACGTCCACATCCGCCTCTGGACCCCAGCCGGCGCCTCCAAAATCCCCTTCATCGCCTCCTCCTTCGGCCCAGACTTCACCTGGGACTTGCTCGACGCGGCGCCCAACCTGCCCATGTCCTCCGCCGTCACCCTCCACCTCGACATCAACAACCACCTCTCCATGCCCGGCCACACCGACGCCGGCGGCCCCGCCGTCTTCCCGGTCTACCACCCCGACATCAGGCCCTCTGACGACGGCAGATGGCTCGTCTTCCTGACCGAGAGCGAGATTGCCCAGCAGTGGAACAAGTATACATTCGAGATTGACGCGGCCGATAGCAACAGGTTGAGGGTGTTTACGCATGATGATCACCGCGAGTTGTTTTTCGAAGTTTGTGACGCGGGTGATAGGAAGGGTCTTGCCATTTTCAGTGGGAGTCAGCCTGTGTGTGGCAAGCCTGCGGTTTCCATCTTTGCCGACATTCTTGAGGAGTGAGAGGGAGGGGTGGATGGTGTCAGCAGGGGGGGTGTGGTGTTTTGATAGGTTGGGATACAGATGAGTCGGAAGCCAAGGAGTAACTCCGTATGATCACAGTCAAAATAAGCGCCTCATCTAGTAGTTTTTTTTTTTTTCTTTTCTTTCGCACAGTCAAATCTCGTCATCAACCTCCGCGTGCATACTCGCTCTCTCGGCCGTCATCTCATCCGCATCCACCCCAATCGTCACTCTCGCCAACTCGTAATAATACCCCTCTACCACCTCGACCGACTGCGTCTCACGCAACACCCCCTTTGCCCTCTCCCAGACCTTCACCTCCACCCTTGGTGTATTAATTAAGGTACCCCTTCCCAAAATAACATGATCGGCTCCCCCTGTTTGGTGAATATATCCCGTTTTGTTTTGCCGCTCTTGAAAAACTCCTTGTTGCCTTTAGTACGCTCGATTCCTTTCTAGTTCCTCACGTAAGTATTTAATATATCAATTGAACTATTTTTAGTCATATATTACTGCGTAGCTACCTAGTAATATTTCACTAGAAAAGGTAAGAACTATTTGCCTTAAAGGAATGTTATTAATTTAGTTGTCTCCATGTATAAAATTCATTTTGGGTTCATTTGGCTACCGGATTTATTTTTATTACACTTTCCGGCTTGCGCCTTACGCAAAGCTTCCTTTGCGACCAAAGTTTAAACCTCTGAATGGCTTCGTTTACTGAAGAAGTCTAGTGTTTTTTTCTTTCTTTTTTTGCTTTACTGGTACTGGGGTGGTACTAGGTTTACCGAGATGTAATTGTTCTCCCTTGTTGTTATATTCGACGGGCTTTCCCCCTGTCATGTAAATAATCCAAGTCCAAAGTAAATATTTGTACTGTGGTACAGCCTGCTGGAAATAGCTGTTGGGGTGAGTAAGCCTGAGCAAAATCTGAGTCGGTGCGAGGTGTCATGTGGGCGAAGTTCGAAAAGGCAAATTTGTGTCCCCAGATTCGGCTCATACAACAGCTAAGATAGTACATACATTCCAACTTGCGCCGCCTCCTTAGATATTGGTGCCCATCACATCATTCCAACCCTTAGGAGCTTCTCCGATGGCGGCAGCCTCCTTGGCAGCGGCATCGGCAACCGTGTTCCAATCTCTCGGGATTCTCCAAAACTTGATGTCCATTCCCCGCTCCTTGAACCGCTCACACTCTCCCAGCAGAGCCTGCCAGAGATCCTTGTTCTTGACGGCTCCCCCTCCCGGCTTAACCCAGTTGCTGCGAACCCAAGACGTAGCCCAGCTGGTGGCGCCCTCGACAACATATTCCGAGTCGGTGGCAATGACAAGCGTGTGGAAACCCTCGCCGGGCCAGAAACGGAGACGCAGGGCAGCGATGACGGCGCGGAGTTCGGCGCGATTGCTCGTCTGGATGGCGTTGTCGCCAAAGGGTCCCTTCTTCTCAAGACGGTCTGACACGACAAGGAGGTTATCCGAAGGGCCGATGCCATGCCAAAAGGCCCAACCGGCCTTGGGATTCTGTTGACCGTTGTCAAGACAGGCTCCGTCGGCGCGGATGAGACCGATGCCCTGATCGTCGGGGAGGGTGTATCTGAGAGAAACATGAATGTTAGCCGTGTTGCGTGGAATGGGAACCACCTTTGACCCACCTGGTCACATTCATGTGGCGCATTCTGCCGGTGAAAAGCGCCGAAGGCGTCACTGCAGCTGTGGGCGGAATGAACTTGGTGGGGAAGACGCGGCCGGTGCCTCTTCGTAGGGCGTTGGATGCCTCCCCGTTGTTCCGGGCCGTGGATGCGACGACGGGAATGCGTACAGGTGGCGGTGCATCTTTATTGCCGTCTCTGACATCGTCCATGAAGCTGTAGTCGACACAGCAGCGGCCGCAAATGACCAATCCGTGGGGTCCGCAGACCAGGCGTCCATCCGGAAGCTCGCAAGGACCTTCATCGTCATCGCTGCTGCTGTATCCGAGGGGGATCAGCCCCTGCCCAAGATAATATCCGCGAGGCATCGTCTGGTCTGTTGCTGTGTGCTGGCTGAACTAGGACGAGTGTTTTGAGAAGATGAAAGGAGAGAAAGGAGTGAAGGGGAGAAATGGCGGTGTGGGTGGATGACGTTGGTCCAGGGACAATGAAATGATTGAATGAGCGGGGCACGGTCAGATCGGCGTGGGGTTTGCTCTTACCTTCAAACCTATGGAAGCAGCCAGTCAGCGCTAGAAAGCGCGCAGTTCGTTTGGTCTTAGTGTGACTGATGCAAACGCTTCAGAGACAGCCCCTATTGCATGGTGCCACAACACGCTCCTGCCGCTCCCGCCCAACAAGAGGCCACAAGCTGTTGATCGGGGAGGAGTTTTGGAGTTTCCCACAAAAGCCCCCCCCCCCCTTTAGGGACTTTATTTTATCATATATATATTGTTTTCCTTTCCAGCCCTTAATATCTATAACACCTGCGTTATATAATGTACCTTTAGTTTTACTTTTTTACTATGTTTTTAACTATACTTAGGTTAAATTCGATTTACGGTTCAAAACCTTCCCTTAGCTTTTATAAAAGGTCTGGCTTATAATCTGTAAGGGCGATAAAAGCAGAGGTAAATACTGTAATCTTATTAAGGTCGTTAAAAAGTAATACGTTAAAAGTATTACTGTTATAAATAACGTTATAAGTCTGTTTTATAAGTAAGGGCTAAAAGTTACAAATCGTTATCTTTTTATTACATTTAATTATAAGGGAGTAAAAGATCGATATTTTATTAGCGATAATAATAAGAATTTTAATAAATATTGTTAATTTCTAGCACCTGAAGGCTCTAAAGGAGCCCTGGATTACAGGGCTCACACGGAGCCAAAGGGTGGTGTGACGTGTGACGGGCTGAGCCCTGACGTAGCCTCGGCGACCCTCGGCCGTGGGCCGCGGAGCCGGAGGTGGGGCGGAGCCCCACCGACCACAACACTAAAACGCAACAAGTTAGGTGACGGCTCTGGAATCTTCTGTCTCCCTCTGGACGGAACCACGCGATCATGTACATATGCAAGAGGCCCTCTCACGAGGCCTCTCCTCTCCTTCTTCCTTTTCCTCATGTTCTGCGTCTTCGTTGAGTAGGCCTAGCTAGTTGCAACACACTACCTTTGCCCGTTACAGGTGGCTGTATACCCTGCATCTCCTGCGTACCCTGCAGCTACTAGCCACCTGTGGCGATCGAACATTCTGAAATCACAGAAGGTTCCAGGGGCCCCAGGGGTCCCTAGGACCCCTGTGGGGCTGTGGAGGCCTCTGGAATACAGAGGTGCGCCCCCTGAAGATCAGTGGGGTAATAAAAAGCTGTGGAAGTCTATAAGCTTCTACAACCTTCTACAGCCTGTTACGACCGGTACCTATACAGAGATAGGTAGGGACGCAGGGGGTTGGGGTTAGGTCAGGAGTCCCGGGTATGCTCGGGGTCACAAACCAAGAGATTAAGGCAAGGAGGGATAGTCACGGAAGCAAGTACTCACAGACGGGGGGTTCACTGAGTCAACGGTCGCATGCAACTATAATACACTGTAGCACACTGAGTGACAATGTAGTAGTGCACAACTGAAGTTGGTTCAATTGACAAAGCGAATACTTGCGTGAGGAACCAGAAGGATTCCTCATTCCACAAGTGTGACGGTAGCTATCTATACTACTGAGAAATGAATGTAACTTGTACCGTGCTCTGTTGTTCTGTCTTGGCTTTGACAGAGCAGCAGAGCAGCTGCTCTGTCCTTTTGGCGTGCTCTGTCCAGAGCATGCCAAGCCAACAGAGCACTCCGTGCGTGCAAATGAAAGGCACGTTGTCACTTATACTGTTCTACATGCGGGGATACGTCGGTCCGGCCGGGGTCGTGGGGTCTGGTCCTGCAGGCCATGGCAACAGGCCGTGACACAGCCACGTAAGCAATTACGAGGCTAGTAGAGAATCTCCACCATACTATTCTGTTATTATATTAGTAGTAAAAGGCTTTAGAATTCTATTCCAGAGCTCACACAGCCTATAACAGGCCCTCCTCCCTCCTATAATTAGTCTTCCTTTAAGCAAGTGTGACGACCTGCGGGATGCCCTTGTCGGTCGGGTCGGATCGATGTGGGCCCGCATGCGCCACCGTGCAAAACACAGTAGGGCACTGTGCTCGCACAGTGGCCTCTGTCGGCTTGGCACCCCCTGAGAGCAGAGGCCGGCGGGCTCGCAGAGGCTGAGGGCCTCTGCGGGAGGAACCTCTGTGGTGTGCTCAGCGGAAGACCGCAGAGGCCAGTACAAGTTACATTCATTCTCAGTAGTATAGATAGCTATCGTCGTACTTGTGGAATGAGGAATCCTTCTGGTTCCTCACGCAAGTATTCGCTTTGTCAATTGATCCAACTTCAATTGTGCACTACTGCATTGTCACTTTATGTGCTACAGTGTATTATAGTTGCATGCGACCGTTGACTCAGTGAACTCCCCCCGTCTGTGAGGACTTGCTTCCGTGTTTATCCCTCCTTACCCTAACCTATTGGTCTGTGACCCCGAACATACCCGGAACTCCTGACCAAACCCTAACCCTGCGTCCCTGCCTATCTCTGTATAGGTACCGGTCGTAACACGGTCGTAACATTAGGGCTTAGATTTAACGTTTTTTGTTTCTCTGCTTAATACCCGTTTTTGTTTTGTAACGCCGGGGCTTATAGCGTGTGTGTTTTTATTATCTTATATTTATTTTAGTCACATGACGGCTAAGATTCATCAAATAAAAGTCCCATAAAAGCCCTATAAAAAGGCAGCCATCCGTCCCTCCCGTCCTCGCCGAAGACGCGCCTTCAGTCCGATGCACAAACACTCAATCTTTAGCACATACCGGGCTGAAGTAAACTTTCCAATGGCGTCGTCATCCACCTTTTCTCTGGGCCGCGGGGAAGAACAGGGGTTTGCACGATCAGGGGTAAATGCCCCCGAATCTTCCTCTTCCCCCGTAGCGGAGTCCAAAGTCGTGATGCCGATGGTCATACGCTCAAGTCCCCGCCGTCCGCGCCATCAAGCTCATGGTCCTGTTCCAAAGCGTGGTCCTCTTGGACCCAGTTTCTGAGGAGTCCCGTCGCGTAGAAGCCACCCACTCGAATGATAGATCGTGTCCAACATCGACCACTTCACGCCTCCGGTTCGGACGCGAAGAGCCAACAGACATGATGGACACCTGATGCTGTACATCGACCTCCTCACGTCTCGGCTTCGGACGCGTATCACAGACTCGCAAGGCCCACTTGTGCTGCACATCGACTTCCTCAGGTTTCGAAGGTTGAGGCCGACGGTTTCCTCCTTCCCCGCCCCCCGACTCCACATATCTTTCCGCAAACTGGGCCGAAGAGCGCTCGATTTCTTCCAGTCGGCGACGGTGCTCTTCGGATGACATTGCATCACCTCTCTCCCGGCGTTCCTGGTCCTCTGCAAGGAGTGCTGACATCTGGCGATGGGCTTCGTCACATTGAGCTGATCGCAGAGCTTGTCGCCTCTTTTCACCAGCTTCTCTGTCATGGCGTTCGTCTTCGTCTGACGAACTTGAGTCCGAACTGCTGCTGTCGTAGAACCACCTGTCCTTGTACTCCTGGTACGCCGCCCACGGCACGTGGAAAAACGCCACGAGGCCGAGGATAACCGTCATGACCTGTCCGATCCCGACAAGGCCGTAGACCCCGACGACGTTGTTCCAGCGCAGCGTGAGTTCGGTGGCGGTGATGACAAAGACTGCGATGAGTAGGTTCACCAGAGATCCCGAGTAGAAGAGGATCTTGGCGCGTTTGTCAAACCTGCAGAGGTCAGTGTCTGTCGGTATCCAAGGGTTCAAGTGGAAGCGCAAGAACTCACACAACCGTCTTCGGCTCCAAAAACTGCCCCATTCCCTTCTCGTCCTCAGAATCCAAGCCACTCTCCTCATCTTTCCCCCCAGACTTTCGCGCAGGACTCGGACTCGGAAGGAACCACGCCACGAACCCCAGCAGACAGAACCCCGTTACCACGCTCGACAGCACCAAACTGACCACCTTCAACGGAAACCCATACAGCGAAACCGGCACAATCAGAAACCCAAACCGCTCACACCCCTCCTCCTCCCACTCAGGCGGAGGCTCCGACGGCAACCTTGCCCAAAAAATAAACTGCAACACCATAGTCGCCACCATCAACAGCTGCGCATAAATCCTAATATGCGGCTTGGGCGCAACCGCCGTCCACCGCGACGGATCCCAGTTCTCATTGAAACCCGTGGCCAGACGCCAGATGAAGGTCACAACGTGGGAGTAGTACGCGCCAAAGCACAAGCACAGAATGACGTACTGGTCGAGCGGGGAGGCGTTGCCTCGGGCTTTTTCGATGGTGAGAGCGATGAGGACGGCCATGGAGTAGGTGAGGTTGGCGAAGCGGAGGGATTGGAGCTCGTCCTTGACGCGCAGGGCGTTGGCGAGGATGGCGGCGAGCCATTGGAGGTAGAAGCCGAGGCGAACGCCGAGGCCGTACATGTCCTCGTTGCCGGTGACGGCGCAGGTGGAGAGGAGGTTGTCCATCGTGGCTTGGGGTGGGGGGGTTGTTGACTGCTCGTATCATCCCACAAAAACCGATGCGATATTGGGGTTCTTATGGCTGTGTGAAGATAGGGTACTGCGTACGGAGTTTCCGTATGCAACAAGTATTCTAGAATTCAGCCACTATTCTGCAATGCAGATCTGCGCGGTATCCAAGGCGGGTCATTGGCCCGGACCATACCCTCCTAGCCGGCCTAGATTCCAGAGCGCGCACCGTGGCGCCGAACGCAGTGTGAGATTGGCCGGACAGACGCATGTCTCACATCGTCAGGTCGCCACTGGAAACATCTCCGAGCCAGTTGAAGTAACACCAAACAGCCGCAAAGAGCGTACAGACTTCAAGAATTTCGAAAGTGGTGGGTTATCGCAGTTTCTGAACATTTGCCAAGAGTCTGGATGTTGATGGGCCACCCTCCTCAAAGCACAACACACCACTTCCTCCCACCAATGTGAGTGTCTTCATCGCCTACAAGCCTCTCAGGTAGCCAGCCAACACAGTAGCCGATTCGATCCTGTCCATGGTAAAGCGCATCCTCGATGATTAACGCCTCTAACAGCGCAATGGTGTACCGCGACTCCAGAGTGCCGGTCATGAACGCTTCGGCCGTGATGCGATAGATTGCGTCCGGGCGATCATCGGATGCGATCCATGCCCGGAGGCACTGCAGAGGAGCATCGATGACCCCGCGGATGCTGCTGACCATGCGCATCAGACGCGAATCTTGATGCCATACCCCCCGGTTGAGCTCGCCCTTGCTGCTGCAGACAGAACATGATGTGCAGGCGAGAAGGGTGAGCGTGCCCTTCGAGAGCTGGGTGATATCGGCCATGCTGAACGTCCGCCCACTGTCGTCATCGCCACTGAAGTTGTTGACGGCAAACTCCAGGAGCTCCTTGGTCGACGCGGCGAGCACCATCTCATGCCATGAGCCCACTTTAGACTCCTCTTGTTGCACACTCAGAAGCTCAGTCGAAGTTGTTGGAAGAATATCCATCTCAATGACGCTCTCAACATCGGTTCCTTCGAGCCCATCAGTCCACATATTCCCCCGATCTTCCACAATCCTCGCTTCACTAGCATAGACCGGTCCACCCCATCGCGATGAGCTCGCCTGCTCCTGAATGATGCTCAGCACCAACTGCCCAAACAAATCCCTTGCCGTCCAGTTCAGAGCAAATGTTGCGTATATCGTGTTCACAATCGTCCGGATTGGAACGCCCCTGAACGCGGAAATCAGCACCAAGTTGATCTCAGTCCGGTTGGTGACGTCTCCCTCCAGGTCAATCGCATCATGGGTTGCCATGCACGCGGCAGAGAGATCCAGTACCCGCGCGTCCTCGGGCAGGGGAACGCCGTGAGTCAGGGCATGGCATCCAGCCGTGGCTGGAATGGCGCCGTCGTAGCCGCGGCTTCGCCACAGGGAGGTGAGACTTTGGTTGGGGCCTGCGCGGAAGACGCCTAGTTTGGCGCCGTAGAGGGTGACGATGCAAGCTTTGAGTTCGTTGGCTGCAAAGCCGTCCGTTGAGGAGAGCACCAAAGCTGCTGCAGCGGTGGTGTCAAAGGCGCCGACACCAGCAGAAGACTTGGCATCTTCGGCACCAGCGTAGTCGGACCAGAGGGTTAGAGTAGAGAGGACAGAGAGCGGCCAGACTTCGCTTCCGGTGTATGTAGAGCTGGTTGGGGCATCGGCAAACATAGCGGCGAGAGGAAAGAGGATTGTTTCGACGACCTGGTGGCCCGTCATGCCGTGGCAAAGCGCATCCTTCATGTGGTAGACGCCGGGTCGAGCGTGGAGTGATGCGAGGGCATTGGTGAAGGTCGTTTCAGATGCTGCCGAGTATATAGCCCAGCGCCGGTTGACACCGCCGTGAGGGGTGTAAGAGGTGCACCAAGCCGCCATTTTGTCGCCAAGGATGGCCATCAGGTCGGTCTGGTGATATTCTTGTCGGACAACCCACTCTTTTTGCGCCTGTGCCACACACGTGTCGAAGCTAGCAGCGAGCTCAGCTGTGGCCTCGTCGTGGTCGAGTTGATCTGGCAGTGCCGGTCCTGATCCAGGTGCGCGCGGAAAGCCCTTGCCTGCCAGCTGGAAGACGTCGTTCATGTGAGTCGCGGAGGCTTGGTACAACCGGTCACGAATCTCACGATACCGTGCCAGGTGCTCAGCCCCATACTCCTGGATGTGGTCGCTGCGACGTAAATCCATGTATTGGATGAGTCTCTCCACCGAGTCCAGGACGCCGCTCCCTACATCACCTCCGCTGTCCCGGCAGTGCGCGTCTTGACGCGACGGAGGCCATGTGCCGGACAGCAAGGCAGACAGGCGAGCTTGTTGTAGGGCCTTGGGCTTGCTATCCATTTTCTCTGGCGTATTCCTAAAAACAACTGAGCCTATGTGCTGACCAAAGTCCCGAAACAAATCGTGTAACGTTGGACTGGTTTCTTCGTCGAATCTCTCAGCTTTCACCCTTGGATGTCGATGCTAAGACGGCAACGGGGATACTGCGGACGTTCGGGGTGTTGACTGTCAACAGCCAAGTATTGTCAAGGCTTCGCCTACTGCTGCCGTTATCCCTTTTCGTCATGACGCATCGCGAATCTGCAGTCGATATTCGTCGTGCGTCCGAAGATCTCGGGTAGACTTTACCCAGATGCACTCGCGCGAAAGGGAACATGATGCCGTGCTGGATGCGATCTAGATCGTGATGATGGGATGCGGCAATAAATAGAGGGAAAGAGGAGGGGCAAAAGTCATCGGTGTCCTACCCAGTGTCTTATCTCGTGGCAAGGTCCAGAACCTGCGGTTGAGCGAGAGCGCTCCTTCCTCCTCCGTCGTCCCCACCGCGCAACTTTTTCCCTCACCAGAAAGGTCAAGTCCAGACCGTGCACCACCATTATGCCTCTGTCCATTACACACATTCTGTTCACTCTTTCCGCTGTCATCCTCCTCTCCGTCGCCCGCTTCATCATCTCAACACTCCGCCCACGCGGTTTCCCTCCCGGGCCGTCCAGTCTCCCAGGGCTCGGCAACTTGCATCAAACACCCTGCTCCAAGCCCTTCTTGACGGGCCACTTCGAGGCATGGACCAAAAAGTATGGCCCAATCCTCGGCCTGAAATATGGGCCCATGAACGTCGTCGTCCTCTCCAAGCCAGAACATGTCCGCGAGCTCTTCCAATACCGCCATGCCAGCTTCTCGGCCAGACCAAAGCTGACCATTCCATGCGATTATGTCTTTCCCGGCGAGTGGGGCAACTACATCGCCTTCATGCGATTCGATTTTGCCAACCGCCTACGCAAAGCCGCGCGTCACCACCTCGGCCCGGCCAGCTTGCCCGAGTTCGCACCCATCAACCACGCCATGGCTGTCAAGCTCCTGCGGGATCTCCTTCGCGACGATGGCCGAGACTTCTATCATAGTTTTCACCGCTGGGCACTGGGCAACGCCATCTCACTCGTCTGCGGGCGCACGCTCGAGCAGATGGGCGAAGGCTGGCTCGACAAGTTTGTGCGCACACAGAAGCTGTGGCTCGACTTACTGGTTCCTGGTGTCGATGCCCCGCCCGTAGATCTTCTGCCCATCCTGGCCTGGCTCCCGCGGCGGTTTGCTCCTTGGAAAGACAAGGCGCTGGTCGTGCGAGACGGGCTCCTCAGCACGTGGAATACGATGCTGAAGCACGCGAAGCAGTCTCGAGAGGATCGCGCATTCTCGAGCACAACTTCTCCGGGCAAGAAACAGCCCTATGAGTCAGTCATGGAAACCGCCCTCCGCGAGCGGGAAAAGCACGCCTTCTCGGAGCGCGACATCCAGTTCGTTGCCGGCGGCATCCTCGATGGCGCCGCCGATACGAGCGTCTTCACCGCCTTCTTCCTTGTTCAAGCGATGGCAGCAAACCCCCACGTCCAGCGTCGCGCACAGGCCGAGATCGACTCGGTCCTCGGCACCGATAAAGTGCCCAGCATGCCTGACATCGACATCACCAAGCTCCCGTACTTGGCCGCGTGTGTATCGGAGATTCTCCGGTGGAGACCAACCTCTGGGAGCGGCGCTCCGCGGCTGTGTCTGGTCGAGGAAACCATCGGCGGGTACCGCATTCCTAAGGGGTCCGTTGTCATCATGAACATCTGGGCCATCTCACACGATGCTGATGAGTACGACCGCCCGGATGAGTTCCTCCCGGAGCGGTTTCTGGGTAACCCCACGGGCACGAAGCACGACTTCAATTGCGATGAAAGGGGAGAGAGACAACTCTCGGAGAAAACCCGTCTACGCTTTCGGCGTCGGAAGGCGCGAGTGTCCTGGCCAGCAGTACGGCCTGGACGCGCTGCATGTTGCTTTTGCGCTGATACTGTGGGCCTATGACATTTTGCCAGATGGGGAGCTAGATATGAGTCCTGAGACTGGCATTCACGTACAGGGGTTGCTGCAGCCTGAGCCGTACAAGGTCAGGTTTGTGCCGAGGAGGGAGACGGTAAGTCGGCAGGTCTTGGATGCTTGCCGAGAGGCAGAGGAGGTTTTAAAGGAGTTGCTTCGTGGATGAGATTCATATCATCTTGTAGTAAGTTCATTAAAAAAACCATAACCCCTTTTTCGCGTAAGCCAGAATCTAGCCTCACAGTTCGGGGGTGTCCGCTAGAAGTGAGCCCCCAAGACTAGTCATTCAAATCACAGTTAGCTCTTCGTCGACGATTATTACAAGAGGTGAAATGGCAACTCACCCGGGTGGATACCGATCTCCGATAAGCTCCGTGGCCTCCGCATAGCCCCTGAGCTCCTTGATCTCCCCCTCAGAAAGCCTGATATCACTCGCCGCCATATTCTGCTCCAGGTATTTGATCGTCTTAGTGCCCGGGATAGGAATAACCATCTCACCCTGCGCTAACACCCATGCAAGACACACCTGCGCCGTGGAGACGCCATGACGTTCGGCGATGGTCCCAATCTTGGCCACCAGATCCAAGATCTTGGGGTAGTTCTCGCTCGAGTACTTGGCCACATTACGCCTAAAGTCCTTTTCGGGAATATCGTCAAACGACTTGATCTGCCCCGTCAACAGGCCACGGCCCATGGGGCTATAGGCTACAACGGCGATGCCTAGCTCCTGGCATGTTTCTAGAACCGAGGCCGCGCCGCCCGTCTTTTTCTCAATGTCGAGCGTGAAGGGGCTGTATTCCAGCTGCACGGCCGCGATGGGGTGCACAGCGTGGGCGCGGCGGATTGTGGCGGCTGAGACCTCGGAGAGACCAATGTGCCGAATCTTTCCCTCATTCTTGAGCTGCACCATGGCTTCGACTGTTCTTTCGATTGGGGTCTTGCCGTCGACTCGATGGCTATATTGCATTAGTCCAATACAAAGTATAAAAAGGTCATAGTGTCGTTCAGAATAAGGTATTCGCGAGGTAAGGGGACTCACCAGTAGTACAAATCAATCGTCTCGACACCAAGCCTCTCCAAACTCTTGGCGCACGCAATGGGGATGTACTCGGGGTCAGACCGCACCTCCATGGAGCGCCTCTCACGGTCGACGATGGCGGCGAACTTGGTGGCAAGGAAGATATCGTTGCGTTTCTCTGGGTTCGCGCGGAACCAGTCGCCGATGCGATCCTCGCTGTCGGCGTAGATGTCGGCCGTGTCCCAGAATCGGGCGCCCATCTCCCAGGCCTTGTCTAGGAGTTTGAGCTTCTCCTCGGCGGGCTGGGGTTCAGTGGCATAAGCACCGCCGAGGCTCATGCAGCCCAGGCCGATGGCTGTGACTTGAGGACCGTTGCGGCCGAGAGTGCGAGTTGGGGGAGCCATGGGGGTCTGTATGATATGAAGGGTTCGAGGTTGGAATGAGGGAATGAAGCTTGTGGAAAGTGCTGGGGGGACTCAAGCGGGAGGTTGTGTTTATTGATATAGGCCGTGAGCTCAAGCGGCGGGGATGATTTTTTGCTGGGGAAATGGAATCTAGATGCAACGGAGTGTTTCGAAGGTTCACATTCTTTATACTTGTCTGGTGTATGGGCGGCCATTGTGGAAGAAGTGGCCGGAGTTAAGGGGTTTAGGGGTTAGCAACTTGTTTTCGATGGGTGTTCGGTGTCATGATGCCTAAAGTCGATCCTGTCGGGCCGGGGGGATCGCGGACCCCGGCTACCTAATCAAGAAGCGGTATGATCGGACTACGCAATGGTGGCTGCACCCGCCACGAGAGACCGAGAAAGTGAGAATTGGAGTAGCAGGTGATCGGATTTACCACCATAACTCCGGTCGAAATCAGACCGTGCGTCCGCCAAAATAAAAAAAGAAACGAAAAACAAACAAAGAAAAAAAAAGGCAAGCCATTACCATTGCATTCTGAAATGGTTGTGAGGACATAACAAGGTTTCCCTACCGCGCATTATCCAACGGCGACGTCGTCGGATCCCAACAAACAGGCTCATACTCCTCCGTCTCCAACTCATCCACCTCCCCCTCCGTCAACTCAAAGTCATACACCTCCGCATTCTCCCTAATCCTCCCCTCATTCACACTCTTCGGCAACGGCACCAACCCCCTCTGCAAGCTCCACCTCACCAGCACCTGCGCCTCGCTCTTCCCATACTTGTCCGCCAACCGCTTCAACACCTTCTCCCCCCACCGCTCCCCCCTCACCAACGGACTATACGCCTCCACCACAACCCCCCTCTTCTCACACCACTCGACGATATCCCGCCGCGCACACCACGGATGAATCTCCCACTGCCCCACGCTCAACACCCCGCCCTTGCCCTCCCCCCCTCTCTCCTCCTCCAACTCCTTGATATGTCCCTCCAACTCATCAAGATGATGCACACCATAGTTACTAACCCCAATACTCCGCACCTTGCCCTCCTCGACAGCCTCCACGAGAGCCTTCCACGCGCCCTTGCGCGCAGCGGGCCCGCCGTACGGTGCGTGCAGCAGCATCAGGTCGATGTAGCCTAGCCCCGTGACGGAGAGCGTCTTTTCGACTTGGGCTTTGGCGCCGGCGTAGGACATGCCTGTGGTGGGGACCTTGGAGGTGAAGAAGACGGAGGGGCGCGGGACGGGGTGAAAGGGGGAGAGGATGGCGGAGGCGCAGGCAGCTTCGTTGCGGTAGGCTGCGGCTGAGTCAATGTGGCGGTAGCCGTAGGAGAGAGCGAGGTTTACGACGGTTTGGGCGTCACGCGCGGGGCTGGGGGGAGGGAGGGATTAGTGGGTGTTGATGGGGAGGGGAAAAGGGAAAAAAGGGAAAGAGGGAAGGGGGAAGGGGAGTGGGAAAGGAGGAATGGAGAAGTGGAGTCGAAAAGGGGAGTCGAAACGGTGTCAGAAGGGGTTCAGAAGAGCGTCAAAAAGGGGTTCAAAAGGGCGTCAAAAAAGGGGTAGATGGAAAACGGGGATGTTAATAACAGGGCGTGATGTGGACGCAAAGTAAAAAAGACATCAACATACGTTTGCCAGACCTGTCGCAGAGTCAGTCTTCACAGCTACCATCTATCAAGGCGGGGTGAAGGAGTGCAACGTACACCGAATCCCAACTGGGGGATCTCATGGCCGCTTGGCAATTTGATCTTGGTCTCGAGCGTCAGGGTCGCCATTTTTCTCCGGAGCATGAAGGTTCTCGTTGTGAGGTAAAAGTCAGAGGACTGCTGGGTGAGTGCGATTTGAGGATGTCGTCAGTGAGGGGTTTCCGTTCCCTGCATGATGGTGGGGTCTGCCGAGTATTTATCCCCGAGCGGTCGGGACGGGAGTGCATCGTTGGGGGCTGCCAAGCCCGGCACGGAGGCATCGGACTGATGTTGCACAGCTCTCCTCCAGTTGTAGAACATCCTCAACCTCGGGCGTTGAAAACGTTGGCCCTGGTCATCTGCTCGGAGAGATTGCGAGATCTTTTTCGTTTACTGATCTCAAGAATATTATCGCCGTGGGAAAGGGGGTCTACAAACCGTGCGGTACATAAGCACCTGCGTTATCTCCGAAATCGAGCGGGTGGGGCCGAACCACTGGCAGGCATCTTGGTTCGTCATCCCGGGCGCCTGGAAGTTGTCATATCAGCTCTATCTGTTCCAAATTTTCATCCTCAAGGGAGCAGTTATCCCGCCATCTCAAAGCCAGAACGTAAGCCGAGCCGACCACGGTATACTGCTGCTGCCCAGTGACACCGCCGCCTCGCTGCGGCACAGGCGATAAAACCATCGGGACACAGACTCCGTCGATCAGGAACACCTCGTCTCCAGGGCTGAGGACTTCGGGCCCAGTACCGGTCCGTCCATCGTCAGTGGAAAACAAGGACTGTTCTTCTATCCGGAGATGGGCTGCAAAGAGGTTTGTTAGCCTGAGAAACTGGCTGGATTCTGTCTCGGATAGCCCTGTCAGGATAGTTTCCAAAAGTCCCGAGTCCGGAGAAACAGTTGATTCCGCTTCCGAGATAGCCCTCTGCAGAACTGCCGACTGCACGGAGCTGATACGATCACACCACATTCTGTAGTCTTCTCCCTTACAGAATCCGGCTGGAAAGGTGCTGCTGTCTAACTTGGTGACGTGCAGGCTGTCACCACGGCGCGATCGGGGCAAGACCGCGTCGTACGCGATGAGTTGAGCCATTGCCTCGGGGATACCGACGAAAAGCTCGTGATCTGCTGCCGATTTCTGCATGAGGCTTGCAAATTGGGCGAACGCGGCCAGGTTCCGGTGGAAGCTGTCTCTCGCAAAGGCAGGGACTCCCTCTGGATATTGTTTCCAGCTATACGTGTACTCAAACGTCCTGCAAAGAACCACGGCCCCCTTTCGTACACCCCTGACAGTGAGACTGTTTCCCCGAACTCGGACAAGCGGATCGTGAGTGGCAAGGAGGTACTGCTGTTCGAAGTGGTGGCTAAACTCTGTTCTTCGCGCATTCGACTGCTTGATATCTGCCCAATTAGGCACCCACGACGGAGCGCCCTCAGCACCGAGGGGCTTAATGTCGGTGAGTAGGTTGATGGTGCAGGGGCTCCAGCGGAGCAGAGCGGTGCAGAGGTCCGTGTAGATCTCTTGAGTAGACCTGCCATAGTCGGGCGGTTCCATCGAAACGCCCAAAAGCTGGAGAATTCCGAAGAAAGCGAAGCTTCGATCTTTTGGATCCGTGGTCTGACGCTCCCGGATGGCTCGCATCATGCCGACCTCTTTGCCGAGGAGGAGAGATCCATGATCGGATAGTTTGGGCCGCAAAGCAAGCTGCTTCTCGGAATTGTGGTCGGCGGAAAGGTCGATGGTAAATCTGAGATACTTTGGACAGGCCGAACGCGAGCGTGGAAGGTAGATTGGGAGACCATACAGGGTGGTCCATGTGTACCATGTAGTGTACTGGATCAGCACATCCAGCGCCGCCAACAGCGCCATCACTGGCAGGTCATAGCTCAGACTCCCCCAAGGCTCGTACCACCCCAACGCATACATGTTTGCCCAAGCTGAAAGCAGGGCCAAAACAACTGCAGACGAGATACTCGTGGCGAACATGGACGCGGCTGCTGTGAGCATCAGAAGCCTGTCGTTGGTCATGATGCCATCCAGATGTGCGTAGAAGGACTCCATTGACATCATGACAATGGGAGCCTGGGCTCCTCGCCTTGCGGTGGTGGCCTCAGGGCGGACCTTCCGCGGTCTTGCCACTTTCATCCATAGATATGCTGTTTCTGCCAGACCAGCCGCAGATGACGCACCGGCTCTCCGATAAGCGGCAGGCAACTGGCGTAACAGGTCGTACCAAGGTAGGGCCGCTTTCCCGTAGAGGAGCGTGATGTTGGGAGCCAGGATGAGCTCTTGAAGAGTCCATCCCCGCTGGAACCAAGCAAGACGGGTAACCTCCAGGAATTGTCCTTGTCGTTTGGATTCAGCCCAAGGAATCAGAAGACCAAAAAAGTCATCTAGGCCTTCTTCGAGCTCTTCGTCATCCAGCCAGTCCTCAAAAGGGGAGTAGACTGCGGATTCGTACCAACCAGCAAATAATCGAAAGAGCCGACTTTGCAACGGACGAGTTTGGCCGAGGAGGGGCCAGCCGAGACGAAGGAAATAGATGCAGAAGAATGTAAAGTATTTGACGAATTCCCAGATAAGCCGCGGGTAGTAGAGCCATCGTTTGGCTACCGAAATCAGGACAGCTTTCTGTAACGCCCGCCGTTTCTTATCAGTGTCGCAGGCATCAGCGGCGGCGAGGTCAACGAGACTGTCCATGATGTGTCTCGATCCGTCTTGGATTGAAAAGGTGTTGATGCTGTCAATGAACCTCTCCATCTTTGGCGAACCTTGGCCGAGCCAGGCATACACCATGGTTGCCGAAGAGTAGATGTCGGTCATGAAGGGGATCTGAGCTGAGCGCTCGGCCATGTCGGCCTGATTGATGCAAATGGCATCCACCCAGATCGTGATCGGACCGGCTGTACGGCGGACTGCGCGCAGAGCCTTTGCACAGTTGGTCGTAATGGCGAGTCTTGTGCATGTAGCCTTGTCTTCTTGGCTGAGCGCTGTCACATCTGGGTTTAGATGGGAAAAACTGCCCCAGACATACGACAGTGCGGTGAAACCGGGGTCCGTGTCCAGGTCCACAACCCGTAAGCTACCTCGTAGAGGCTCTCGGTCCGCCGCCGATGGGGACGACAGGGCATCCAGATCTGCTGAGTCCCAATGCTGTCATGGTGGGGATGAAGGACGGGAAGGGAAGCGTACAGCTCCGCAGGCCCGGCGGCGGCAGCGCTCTTTTGGGCGGAATCGATTGTGGCACCGCCTGATTGTTCGACAACTGCTTCGTCGGGGTTCAAGAGGATGGTCGGCATTACGGCAGGACGTTCATGTGATCAGAAGAGAGGCAAAAGCATTGCGATGATTTTTCGCACGCAGAGACTTGAGCTAAGGTGCATCGGGCAGGAACGCCCTGAGCAAGCCACTGCACGCGCTGGCGTGCCTCAGGCCAGAACCCTGGACTGCCAATGTGGTGATCTTCATCATCTCCGAAGGTGACGAGCTTCCAAGAATGAGTTGAAACGAGTCAAATAATTGACGCAACCCCTAGCTAGACAGATCCAGAACTCTTCCCTCTTGAAGATTGTACCAGAATAGGCATTGTGTCCTCGATGAGAAAGGGGTCGGTCTGACCCTAACCCCACCCACCGACAAGGGTAATGTTCTAGGCTAGCGCAAAAAACTGTTTGCTCAAACGGCAGCAAGGGAGCAATGAGCAAGTCCGGGAAATGTTCGTTTTGACGTCGCATAGGAACGAGCGCAACTGCGCAATCCTCCAGAAATACTCGTATTTCCCCTTTCTGAGTTCGTTGGTGACGACGCATTACGAGGTTGCGTTGAAAGGGTGCGAATCCTGCAATGGACCATTGCCAATGACGCGACGAGAACACGTGCAGAAGAGGAGTCCCAAAGGGCTGGAATGAAGCTCCATTCGGGTCTGGCCCCAATCAGACCCAGGGATGATCGCCCAACCCCAGAATGCTTGTTCAGCTTTGGTGCCTGCCAAGCTCATGGCAAGGCGCACCGTCGCCGGCAACCTGTTACAGATGAACCCGCTCATCCGCTCCCAAAGGGTAGCGTAATCCCCCTATCTTTGCTGGTTCATGCTAACGAGGCTCGGTTTCCTGCCCTTCAGCGCGGAAAAAGGCGGGAAGGATGAAAGCGAGCCCGTCTCGTTGGTTCGGATCCCAACACGGGCCACGCGAGGGCTGGACGGCACTGTCGAAATGCGGGCAGGGGGTCCCAGGGCAATCTAGAACCGCCGATTTTGACCGGTCGAATGAGCAGGGGACAAAAGGAAAAAGGTGTGAGTGGCTGCTGTCGGCAAGACTTGCTGCACCAAGCGTCCACGTTCTTGCGGTTGCATTGAGGATCCGAAATTGGGCTGGCGAGGGAGCAATTCTCTTAAATTCGAAAAGCACCCCGTTTTCTCCTCCCCACCCATCGCCCGACAAGCCTTCCAATGCGATTGTTCTGAGTGGGCTATTTTCGCTGCTGTCAATCGCGCATCATGCCGGCCCTGCTAGCGACGGCCCACGAGGTCGAAAAGCCCGTGGTTTCGCACCGCACCAGTGCGCTGAAGCTGGTCCTGCTGTCGTTCATGTTGTGCGGTCTGCTGCGCTTGGCGATTCTCGATCCGCTGGGCATCGGCGCGGCGACGGCATCTTTTCTTGGCAACGACCGGCCCACCGTCACACACGCCGTCATGATCCAGTTCAAACACGACATCGGCAGGCAAGCCATCGACTATGTGAGTTTCTCTCAATACCCAATCCGCGAATAATGATCAGGGAACAAACCGCACATTTCGAGGCGCTGACACCGTACCAGACCCGCCAGGAGATGATCAACCTCCAATACAGCTGCGCGCATCCCTACACGGGGGACGCTTACATCGGCGGCATCGACACCGGCGGTCCCCCTGAAGGCTTCGACGTTCGTTTCTCCGCAACAGCTTCTCCCGAGTCCTACTAACACGATGTAGCGCGAACACCACCACGTCTTCTGGCTCCGTTTCCGCTCCAACGATGAGAAGGACTTCTTCATGAACCAAGACCCCGCCCACAAGGCCTTCCAAAAGGACGTCGAGCCTTTCGTCGAGCGATTCATCACCCTCCACTACGACGACGAAAAAGACGACGACGACAAGAAAAAGAAGGACACCTGAAGCACCCACGCTTGCATTCCAAAACTACCGAGTACCCACACTACGATCACTCCCAAACCGACTCCAACCCCCGCACCCCCGTCGGCCGATCCGCCTGCGTCGTGATGCGAAACCCGTGCCGCAGACCCTCCTGCGGATTATGCACATTGTAATCCGAAATGGCCGTATGCGCCGTGACGCGATTATCCCACAGCGCCACCGTCCCCTCCTCCCAGCGCACACGCACTTGGAAGTCCTGCCCCAACGAAATGTGCGTAAACAGCAGCTTCAGCAGCGCCTCCGACTCCTCGTCGCGCAAGCCCTCGATGCGCTTGGTGAAGCCGGGGTTGACGAAAAGGGCCTTTTGGCCCGTGGCGGGGTGCACGCGCACGATGGGGTGCAGCGACTTGACGGGCTCGCGGCGCACAAACTTGCCGTCGCGACGCGCGCCTTCGGCTTGGGGGAAGCCGCTGTGTTCGGCGCGGAGGCCCTCGAGGAGGGCTTGAATGGGCGGGGAGAGGCGCGCGTACGCGGCGGTTTGCGAGGCCCAGGCCGTGTCGCCGCCGGTGGAGGGGACAGAGAGGAGGGTGAGGATGGTGATGCCGGGCGGTTGGTGTTCGTATGAGACGTCCGAGTGGTAGCCCGTGGTGGTGAGGCGCGTGGCGCGTCGCTGGTTGCGGTACTCGTTGTCGGGGCCGAGGTAGATGTTGTGCAGCTCGAGGTGGTCCTTGACGTGGGAACCGACGGGCTGCATGGTGTCAGTTTCGGGCTCGCGCAGGAGGATTGGGGGAACCCACGTGGATGTGCAACGGCCCGAAGTACCGCCCAAACTCCTTTTGCTTCTCGAGGCCGATGTCCTTGAAGTCCTGGTCGCGGAAGACAACAACTCCTCGCTCTGCGATCAGCAACGCGAGCTCATCCTTCTGGAGGTCGTTCAGCTGCGACAGCTGCAGACCCCGAATCTCGGTGCCGATGACGGGCGTGAGCTTGGTCGCTTTGACGGAGGCATTGTCCTTGGGGAGGAGATTGGGCTTCTCCTTGTTGGCGACGAGTCCGCGGTCGTTGAACTCGAAGGGTTGGAGAGGAGGAAACCTTGTCTTTTCGTCGTAGACGGGGAGGTATGCCGAGTATTTGTACTGGGGGAATCAGTGTCTGGGGGGCAGCAGGGAACGAGGGCATCGGGGGGGAATTACCTCCTCGTGGATTTCCTTGTCATACGCGAGACTGAGCTTGAGGATGGCCTCCTCGGTGGCTGCGACGGTTGTGGTGGTCGACATGTTGGTTCTGTGGTCCCTGTCTCAGTGGAATATGATCCTCGGCTTTGCTTCACTTCAGGGAGTTCATCAACGTCCTTCATTTATATGTCTCCATCCCTGCCACCCCACCACGTTCAATCCACTGGAATCATCACGTCAACCCCACGCATATCACGATCCCAACATCCTCCTTTGCCCTGTGTGGGGAGTGATGGCCGATCGCCAGTCGTGTTCCCCAGAATCGTGATTTGCACAAGAATGACGAGAAACGCGCCATCGCCCGCCAGCCACTCACACCCCGCCAAGCCGCTCTTATCTCCGAGTTTCACCATCACCGGGCCTCAAACGGCGAGGCTGCATGGTGTGGATGTCGGCATCGCGGCTTGCGGTATGCAACTGCGGGACCGAAGCGGAATCACGGCATCCAACCTCGAGATGTCACTTTACTCAAGACGTTAGAGCAATTCGTGTGTTTTATTACTCATAACTCATAACTCTTCATCCTCATCACTCGTTTTTGTTTACCCACTACTCCGTACCGAATGCATCATAACTCATTGATCCCTGCTATACGGTGAAAGGCGCCTCCAGTGCGCACCATACCGCAGCATCAAGATAGGGATAGGCACAAGCATCATCGTCAGCCCTGCAAACGAGGTAAACGCCCACCCGTAACCGAACCAGTCCACCAACGGCCCCGTCAAGAGCGGCAGGAAGGTGCTCATGAGACACCTCGTCACAATGATACCGGTCGTCGCGGATGCCGCGTAGAGACCGAACGCGTCGACAATGTACGCGGTCAGAGGGACAAGGGCCAGCGTCATGGATGAACCCATCAAGGCCGACGAGATGAGCGTGCAGTGCACCCCAAGCTGCAGCTGGGCGCTCCAGCCGTAGAAAGCCGTGACGATGGGCATGCAGACGGCGCCGATGATGACCAGCGGAAGCCGGAACTCGGGGAGACCGACGCCCTTGTTGGCTTCTTTCATCTTGATGTAGATCTTGTCGAGGTGTCGGTTGCAGACGAAGACGCTAAACGTCGATCCAATGCCTGGAAAGTGTCAGCATCTTTCCCACCCGCAACACCAAAAAGGACAACTTACTAAAGCTCACAAAACAAAACCCAACCGTGACCGGGTCCAACCCATACAACCCCCCCAAAATCTCCGACAGCGTCGTGCTCATGATGTAGTAATAACTAAACACCACGCTCCCAAACGCGCTCATGGCCATCAAAACCCCACTCCCCAACAACACCCTCGCCGGCCTCAACACCGCCTCCCCCAGCCCCTTCAACCCACCCCCCTGATCCCCCTGCACCACCGCGCCCCCCTTCCCCCTATCCAGCCCCAACCTCTTCACCCTCCTCCTCAAAATCGCCACCTTGTACGTCTCCCGAAAGCACGTCAAAAACACCACCTCGCACACGCTCGCCAGCGTCAGGCTCAACCACAACACACTCCTCCACCCCGCCCTCTCCGCCACGGCACTCGCAATCGCCGGCCCCAGCGCCCCACCGATCAACGGCGCGAGAAAGATCAAACTCACAGCCCCCCCTCGCTCCTCACTGACAAACATGTCCCCCACAATCGCGGGGTTCAACACATTGCTCGCCACCGCCAACCCGGTCATGGCTCGCGCGGTGACGAACACGGGGACGCTCTGCGAGGTCACGGCGAGGAGGGTGGCGAGGATGAAGAGGATGTTTGCGGCGTTGATGACGGGGTAGCGGCCGTAGGTCTCGGAGAGGGGGGCGATGAGGAGGGGGCCGGCGGCTTCGCCGAGTTCCCAGATGGTGACGAGGAGGACGGAGGAGGATTTGGAGGGCGGGGAGGAGGGGTCTGGGGGGGAGAGGTCGGATATGATGCGCAGGGCGAGGGGGACGACGCCGATGCAGGTGAAGGTTCTGGGTGGTGTTAGCAGAGTGCGATTAGAAGAGATACGGGGGTTAGGGGTGGGGGTGGTTGATGGGATGGGGGATGAAGTTGTGACAGCAGGACAGGGGCGTGTTGTGGGGACTCGGGGCGAGATGCCGTTGCATTGCGGGGGTGGTGGTCGGGAAGTGGCGAAAAAGCGGAGCGGACAAGACAAATTCTCAGGGTCCCGCAGCCGCCGAAAGCCGGATACGGGGTGAGGTGAGATGGCGAGATGAGAAAACAGAAAATACGCACACGGTGAACGCTGTGAGGGCGAGCAGGGCGACAATTCCCCATTTGAAGGCGGTCGGCCATTCCAGCGGGTTGTCGACGTCGCCTTCGGGGTCAAAGTCGACGAGGTAGGCATCGGATGCGGCACCGGCGTCGATGCAGGCGTTGTTGACCTCGGTGTATTGATGCCCCGCTATCGGTGCTGGGCAGTGTGCGCTGCCGTTGCTCTTGGACCGCAGCAACGGCTGCGTTTCGTCGGCGGTAACCGTCATGGCAGGGCCAGCTGTGATCGGGAACGGCCTGGGCTTCCAATTGACCGGGCGAGAAGGTCGGCGAGACGTCGTGGAGGTCTGGGGAAGGAAGAATGTTGCCGATGCAGAGGAAATACGGGAATCTTTTATGGTCGGAAATCGGATGCATGCAGATTTTGGCCAACCGCCGCGCCCTTCGGCGACGCCCCAGGATCAACGCCGTCGAAAGCCGCAGGGGTGCGAGCCGCCAGCCAAGGCCGAGAAAAATTATTTGGCTGCAGCGGGGCTAACCCCAAAATGTGAGAATTGGGTTGCTCTCTTGTCAGTATCTGCGCAAATGCCGAAGCTCAGCGTTCTAGCAACTTCCAAAGGGGCCAAAGTTGCCCGCATCGATCTCGAGGTCAGTTTCTTGCAAAGAACTGCGTTGATAAGGCACCCTTCTTGCATTTGTCCCTTCCAACTGCCCACCATCGCCGCATGCAGAATCGCGTCATTGAACAAACCAATCCAGTGTTGTTCAGGGTTAGGGTTCGCAGCGGATTTTTCCAAGGGTTTCCTATCCCAATGGCTTGCTCAGTGCGATGGACGTTACATGATATAGAAAGGTGAGAATACTTCAGACGAGGGCTACCTTACGTTGATTAAATGAGAACGGATATACGCCGATGAGTCGGACTGTTAGATCTTTAGGGTGTCGAGAAAGACTAGCTATGGGGACGGACGATGGCAGCGTGAACTGAGGTGGGGCGAGGATCGGGGCTCACGCGTCAGGGGCTGCGAGCTGGGAAACAAACAATGACATTGCGCGTCAGGGAACCGTGAAAATGACCAAACGTGAATGCAAACTGAACATCAGCGGGAAACCCTGATATATCCAGCACAAGACAGCCTGAATCCGACTCCCCAATGCCAAACATCTCCAAGAAAGCGCCTGCCCCGGCTTTCCACTGCCATTTGCGCCCCGCCCCATCACAACGGCCACAGCGGCCACAGCGCATCTGGGTTCCATGGGGTTGCCTCCTGCAGATAGAAGTACTCGTCCCCTGTCTGTACCCATTCATTGAGCATCTTCCGTGATCTCCGTGTGAGATAATGCTCAGGCCCAATATCCGGCGATGCATGTAGTGATTGGACACACCTCCGCATCGAGTCAACAGCCAAATACACGTGTCCTTTGGCCAGTAGTGCGAGGGCGAGATTGGCTTTGGAGCGCAAGGTGTCGGGATGGTTCGGTCCAAGTAGATCTGTGCTTGAGTCGAGGGTTCGAGACGCAAGGGCCTCTGACTCCTCGAACATCCCGAGATTGCGCAAGACTGTAGCCTTGATGTTGTTTGCATATATCCCAAACAGGGGGTCGGTAATCTCGAGACGAGCAGCCGATTCCTGGCTGAGCTCTAGCGCTTGATCATGTCGCCCCCTTGCGTCCGCGATAGCGGCCCCAAGAACAGAGACGACCGCAGAAGCGGTTTCGGGGTCTCCGTGAGAAAATCCACGCTGGCACTTTTCCAGCGCCGCCTCTACTTGGTCCCACCGCTCTTGCTCGATGTACATATACAACATGTATACCCAAGTCGCGAACAGTACAGGATGAGTAGGGCCAAGGATCTTTGTTCGCACGCTGATCGATGCTTGGAGACAAGATACCGCTTGTTCCCAGTGCCCTTGGTGGGTGTAAATGATGCCCAAGCAAGCCACCCAACCCGCCGTCCGGCGGTGCTCTAGCCCATACACCTCTTTGCATTGCGCAACGGATTCGAGTGCCATCTTCGTAGATTCGTCGTACCTTCCTTGCTTGATGCAAACATCGACGAGCTTATAACGAGCATCAAGCCTTCCTCCAAGATCATAGGGCTGCTCCCAAGTGTTCATTTTGAGCGCTCTTCTCGCCCAAGTTTCAGCCTCGCTTAACCGACCCTGATCCACGAGCAACGATGCCATATCTGCCATAATGGCGATCTGGTAGCGCGCGCGGTGGCAGTTGGCAACAAAAAGCCTATCGAGCAGCCGCAGTGCATTTTGATAAGTATCATGAGCCTTTTCGTATTGTCGTCTTTCACACTGAATCATCCCAAGAACCCACTGGCTCTTGAAAGCAGTGAAGCTTCGGTCGGCACCTGCTGTCTGTGAAGTTTCGAATGCCTTCTTGGCCGCTCTATCAGCTCTCTGCAAATCTCCCTGGTCGAAAAAGATATCAGCGAGGCAGGACAATGCCTCGGCCGTCTTCTTCATTTGTCCCCGTTCCCTGTGGATGAGAAGCCTCTGAATTCCAATTCTCTCCGCCGACTTGTATCTCCCTTGGTCGAAAAGAACATGGAAAAGTTCAGACATTGCTTCAAGGGCCTGGGAGCTGTTTCCCCTGTGCGCCTGCTCTAAAGAGATCAGCTCCATTTCCAACTCTTCTGCTTCTTTCTGCAAATAGACCGATGCAGTCTCACGGGGTCCCTCTGCCGTCGGATCGAAACCTGCGATCGAACAAAAGGCCTCATGGACGTCATCGTTCCACGGAGCTGGGCTGGCTCCTTCAAAGCCGGTATCCGCCACGAGCCCTGGCGTGCTAGCCATTGGGGACGCCGCGGGGCTCGCATGGGTGATGTTTGTATTAGGCACGGGCTTCGGCGTTGGCAACGAAGATGAGGTTGGGCGTTCTCCGCCATATGTAGTGCTGGTGACAAGGCTTGATGATGCAGCAAGGTGGGAGGTGGCCATGGGCCAAGCGGGTGACAGAATTGATGGCTGGTGAAGAACAGCATCCATTGGAACCGGGGAGGACAAGGTTGAGGTGTGCCTGGACCCGGAGTCTTCAGGGGTCTTGTATGACACACCATCAGGAGTCTCTTTCGGTTGAACGTTAGTCCAGCTTGAACAACCTGTCACGGACCTTCGATGCGGTAACTTACCGGGCACTGAGCATGGCAAAAAGACGACTTGGTTGTGATCCATTCTTTTCTCCCACTGCTCGCGTTTCTCTAGTGGCTGCATCCTTCCTCGGACAGTGAACACATAGTCTGGTTTCTCCGGCTCATGTGTCCGCCTCTGCTTGAGCTTTCGAGACATGAATAGTGCCTCTTTGCGCTTGACCTTTTTGTCGAGGCCCCACTTTTGGATTCGTGAGAGGGTTTGCCTCTCTCTGGCTGGGTCAGAATCAGGCTGGACGACTGCTCACCGGGGTGGGGACTTACGTGGCCTGGAATTGAAACTCCTCAGAGAGAACCTCCCTGAGCCGTCGAATGGTGAAACCCTCCTCGACATACAGTAGGGTGATGTGCGCCTTCATTGGCTCCCAGTCCGAGTCTCGCAAAGTTGAGGCTTTTTTTTTGCGGCTCGAACTGGCGGGTGCTGGCGGAAGCGTACTACAAGCGGTCGCTGCAGTGCTTTGCATCAAACCTCCTGACCAAACGGTGCCAACGGTGTTCTGGTGGCTCGGTGGCAGCCTGAGAGTCGCGAGTGCCGGAAGGAGTTCTGTCGGAGGCAAGAAGTTGGCAGATGCAACTCCCGCGGGCCATTGCCCGACAGCAAAGTTTTCGTGGACGTTGGGATTCATGATGAGCGGAGCGAATGAGAGTCGCGGTCTGAAAGAGGGGAATGACCCCGAGAGCAACGATGTCTTTGCCGATAATGTCGGTAGGTTGTAAGATCGAGTGTTGGAAGCTGACCAAGAAGTAGCTCGCGGGGGTTGCCGCGATTGCCAAGCGTTTGCTCATGTCGGGTCGGGTCGCTTCAGCTGTGCCCGGCTCCCGGCGGTCAGGAGAGATGCAAGCGGTACAAGGGAGGTACCTCAAGACGACAGAATCGCGGCGCCGGCCGAGCATTCACGAGGTACCGTAGAGTACCCGAGTTAAGCAGCGCCTGCAGGTTGGCACACGGCTTCTCCCCGCTCACTGGCTGTCAAAACTACAATGCTGCGCCAGCTGCAGGTGCCTTCCGACCTGCAGCTGCCCAGCGACCCAAGCCCCCACCGGTCGTCATGGCGAGATTGTTATTGGCCCGCAAAACTACAATGTTCCTGCCAGATCCACCACTGGCTCCTGGGACACGCTTCTCGAGCCAGCGCAGTCTCGAGCCAGCGCAGTCCCTCGCCTGCCTGCCGGAGCCGCAACGACCACACCACATGCCTTTCTGATGCGGCATTGCCGGTCTGCTCCATTCACCGACGATTGTCAAAACTACAATCTGCCCCTTGCCCACTGACATCGCCGCCGATGACGGGACGCCCCATCATCTTGCAAAACTACTATCTGCTCTCTCGTTTATCGACCATGCCCAAACATGAAGGTCGCGCACCACTCTCTGGTTTGGGGCGTTCCCCGGCTGCTCTGGGCAAATGAAATGACCATCCGCCCTCGCGCGAGTACAAAAGCGGAGGTTGGAGGTTGTCTCTCTTGCTCAAGATGACTTTCCATCACCATCAATTCATCGCAAAGCTCTGCTGCCGCCCCAAAGGACATTCTTCTCGTCCCTGTCACACCCGCCATCCCGGCCCTTTCCAGCTCGCGCACCATTCCATCGACAACATGGCTCCCTCACCCACGTCCAGCACCGATGGCCCCAGCACCCATGCAGCCAAGGACTCAGATGTCTGGTTCGTTCAGACACCTCTCCTCACTTCCTATCACTTGCTTGATCCATCCTAACCTATCCCCACCCAAGGTCATCCACTTCCAACTATGGCACAACTCGAGATCAACGTGATCTCGGCAGCTCTCCAACTCCGAACACCAATACAAGAAGAGAGTATGCTGACCCCTACTCACCGTCCCAGACCAAGTGACCTTGACCTTTACTTACCCCGTTCTGCTGTTCAGGACATCCCGATCCGGTCAAAAGAGCCTTCCGCTGGGCAATGTCCCCGCGGGTTCGATGCTTCTCCTGTGGTCCTACGAGACACGGGACCAGGAGATCACTCTGGCTGAGAGGCTGCAGTGGAGTCAAGAGGGTGGTCGGTCGACGTAGGTCGTCGCTATTCAAGTTGTCGACGATGACATGGGCCGGTTGAAGCTGTCTGGATCTATCAGGATCACCTTGAAGGTGGCATCGTCTTTGGAAGCTTCGAGTTCTCGTCGCTCGGGGAACAAGTTTGATCTATCCTGGGGTTTAGCACAACACGAGAAAAGCTTCAACATCTGCACCCACCACCTCAACCAAATCCAAAACCAATCACCAAATCTCAAAATCCCTCTCCCCCGCCTCCCCCCGTTCCAACATCCCCAACCCCTCCCCCTCCATCAACCCATGCACATAACACTCCCCCACAACCCTCCACCTCCCCTTCCCCTCACCATCCCCCCTCAACACAACCGGCATACTAAACCCATACAACACCGCAACCACATCCCCCTTTTTCACCTCCTGCATCCCCACCCCCACGAACCCGCACTCGGCAGTCGTAAACAATCTCCTGTACAAATTAATCCTATCCCGCGCGTTCAACGCATGGCGCAGCGAGGGAAGCACCTCCTTGCTACCAATCCGCTCAAAGTCCGGCTCAACATCAAAAAAATCGCCGAGCTTGTGACCGGCCAGTGTGAACTCCTTGTTACCTTCGAAGGCGCGGACGCAGTAGCTTAGGAGATGGGATTTTGCGAGGTCGAGGAGGTCCGGGCTGAGATGGGTGCCACTTTTGGCGGCCTTGTCGATGGCGGGTACGGAAAGGAGGAGGGAGTAATCCTCTTCCAGAGCGGTGGTGTAAACGCTGCGGTTGGAGACGAGGGTTCTCCAAAGGGCGTCCTTCGCGCCGGAGAAGGTGCCGTAGGGGTTTCGTTGGGCGGATGGGGGAGAAGGGAGGCAGGTGGACGCGGGCCAGCCGTTGGACCATTCGCAGCCGAGGCCGTCGATGGTGTCGATGAGGAGTCCGCGGGTGGTGATGGAGGAGGAGGAGGAAGGGAAGGAGACGGTCGGGGTGGTGGTTCCTGATGCGCGGTGCGGGACGCTGCCGAGGGAGCAGAGCTCGTGCGGGGTGGTGAAGTCGGGGATCCAGGAGGGGAGGGAGAGGGTGCTTGTGGGTTTGGGAGGGGCGACCATGCGGAGGATTTCGAGGGATTTGGTTTGTTCGATGGTGAGGCGCGCGAAGGAGGCGTAGACGTCGGCCACCGGGGCGGTGTAGTCGGGGTGGATGTGCTGGGTGAGGTCGTTGGGCATGAGGGCGAGGAGGCCGTAGATCTTGTCGCGCGGGTTGGTGGCGTCGACGGAGCGGCTGATTTGGATGGCGCTGAAGGTGTCTAGGTGGGTGTTTCCGGACTCGGTTTCCTGCTGGTACTCGCCGATCTTGGCGACGACGCCGATGGAGATGTGGATGTCGTTGTTGATGGTGCGGCCGGCCGTTTCGAGCTCGCCGCGCATGTAGATGTTGAGCACCTCGTCGGTGCGGCCGAGGAACATGAACATGCGGTAGACGGTTATGAAGGGCAGCTCCTGGTCGCCGCAGAGCACGGGCGTATCCGCCTTGCCGAGGGAACCCTCCTGCACGATCCAGGCGCGGCGCCAGTACTTGCGCGCCAGCAGATCGTGAAGCGCACGCCAACTGCCGTCGCCGAACTCGTCGGGCTTGTTCTTCAGGATCCGATTCAGCTTGATGACTTGGTCCGGCTCATCGCAGTGCGGAGCCAGACGCCGGATGAGTTGGTAGGCCTGCTCGCTCGCGTCGGCGGCCGTGCCGAGCCAGATGATGGGGGTCCAGGCGGTCGCGTAGATGTCGCCCATGCGCTTGACCTCGGTTCCGCGCTCCCAGACATCGCCCTGGTTGATACACAGCGCGTCGATCCATATCTTCCATCCGGACTGGATAAAGGGGCGGGAGCGCAAGGCCAACAGGGCTTCGTAGAGGTTAAGCGTCACATCGATGGTGAGGTCGTTCATGCGGATCGAACGAGTCCGGGCTGGGTCGCCCCATGTGTAGCTCAGAGCCACAAAGTCGCCCCAGACGTAGCGAAAGGGGGGCAGGTTATAAGTTGCCGGTACGGGTGTCGCGTTTGCCTGTTTCTCAGCCCATTGTTGCGCGGGACGGCGATTCCAGTCGTGTTGCGCTGCGTCGCCCTTGAGGGCGGCAGTGTATGCCTCGGTGTATGCGCGCTCCGTTATGTCATGATGGGTGAGCTGGCAGACGACTGGACCGTCAGGGTCATCTGAGGGTATGATGGTGATGAGGCGGATGTCGCTGGCGTTGAGGGGTCTGTAAAGCATAATGATCAGTTCAATCCAGCTTCGCTATGATGATAGTAACCATTGTTCGGGCAGCAGAATGAGGAGCAGCGTGAGTGAAATAATCCAACACCACATCGTGACAGCGAACTGCCGCGAGAAGGCTCCAGGCTGCCGTCGCTGCAATCGAGGCGCCTTTCCCAAAGGGCATTGTGGCTTGCGCGAGGGGTTTAAGCTGAAGCAGCGGGAGGCACCGTTCGGCGTCTCGATTGGGCACCTACGTGGGAGACACCCTGGGAATGGCTTTCGCAAACGCCGGGTGCATTTTTGTTGGCCGTCGTCTCGAGGCCACAAGTTCCTTGCAGGATGGGGCCAAACCGGTCGCGACTGGAATGTGGTCGCAATTGCCGATTTTCGAGGATGAGGTTGAAAATAGACAGAAAATGTCGATGGACTGTTGGAGGGTTTTTGATCCCAGATTCTCGCCTCCCAAGATCGACCCTCAAATCCGCCGTATTCCCACGAGTAAGAGGATTTTGGTTTCAACCAACCCAAAGTCTGTGCGGTGCGTTGCTCTCTCTGGCAGAGAGAGGCTGCTGCAGCTCCGCCACTTCCCCTCCCGAGGGATCAGAGAGACAGTTTGCCGCCGAGGGCGCGACAGCGGGGCCCACTTGTGCCAATGAAAGCCTCGAATTGCCCATAGGTACCCTGCGGGTAGTTGCACTCACAAACTCATAGGTCAGGTACCCGAAGGAACCTTCAGATCCAGAAAGCCCAACCAATTCCACGTCCCTACATGCTCCCCAGATCAAAAAAGGCACTGCGTTCAAATAGGTAGGCTACCTATGTATTGAAAAGTCCGCTGTTGAGTAACGGCTAATTAACAGCTCACAAACCCACTCCTGAGCAGGTAGGAACCCAAAGCCTAGCCGTCAAACATGCTGAATTGGTGTGCGCAGGCACGAAAACCACAACACACACCAGAAACGCTGACTTGCTAAATTGCTGACTTACTACCTAGCTTTCGGAATTGTTAAATCTCTGACTTTCTGAACTAGGTACTGGCCTCCTTGCCCCCGTGATCCAAGGGAGGTGATGTGATTTATGACGTGATTGTGAATTGGTCGCGGGAAAAGAGTGCTTAATTGTTTGAAGAAAACAGCAAGCCAGCGGCAAAGGTCTCCTTTTTACGGAACACACACACCCACGAGAGGCAATCGCCAGGCTAATTACAAAGGTGGGCTAGTGGAAAAACTGAAAAAAAATAAAAAATTTTGCCCCTGCGCCCCTGAACCCCTGAACCCCTGAACCCCTCGAACCCACGTCAATACCCAAATAACAAACACAATGATAACTACTCAATGCCTTTGACGCAGCCTTCAAGGTGTGCACGGAGCGGCGGAGTGTCAGCTCCCAACCACCCACGCCAAAGTGGCCGAGCTTATCCACTTACATCTGCATCTGATGTTGGCTGTAATCCCCTCCGCTGCGTAATCCCATCCTGTGTGTCTTGATGCTCTTGATTCTGAATCTTTGGATCTTGTGGCGGTTCGTCAAAGGCGGATGTCGAGGAAGCCTGAGTGGCGAGACAAGATTGATGGCAGCCCAACGTCACAACCCACGATGGCGAAAGACGATCAATTTTCAGCCCAGCAGGCTCTCCTGGCCTTTACTCTTGCCCCCTGTGCGCCTTGAAAGTTTTATCAGAGGCTTTGCGAAAAGTTATCAGGCACGTTCTGATGAGTTTTCTATAGTTGACAGTACAGGTATTGAAGGCCGTGTCAGAGGCCTTGCGGAAACCTTCAGCGGCCCACAGGAGCGTGCAACGGCATTACAAAAGCATTTAAAGGCCGTATTCATTAGCTAGAAGGGGCCGTATCAGTTACGCAGAGGCCTCACAGAAACATCTAGACACGTTACAGGAGCATACAGAGGTGTTAGAGAAACATGAAAAGGCATTTAAAGGACGGTATTAACTAATTGAAAAGCGGCTGTCTCAGCTACGCAGAGGTCTTATATAAACAACTGAAGGTGTCACAGGGATATACAGGGGCGCTACAGGAGCATAGAAAGGTATCACCAAAGCATTAAAAGACATTTATCGATTTTAAAAAAGGCTGTTGTCACGGCGTGGCGTGTGGCATTGCGGTGCCTGCCACGGCCCGGCCCAGTATATAGCGCACAGTGGTTCCAGGCCTCACAGCTTGGAATTCCGCATTCCTTTTGGGGGTTGACCACTGTGGGGGTGCGCTCTACACTGGCTAGCCGTGCGAGCTGTGTTAACTGCGCAGAGGCCTTCCAGAAACATTCACAGGTGTCACAAGAGCCTGTAAAGGCGTATGTAGAGGCGTTGCAGAAGCAGATAAAGGCATTACAAAAGTATTTAAAGGCATATATTAATCTTAGAAAGGACTGTGTCAGCTGTGCAAAGCCCATGCATAAACATTCAGAGGCGTCACAGGAGCCTACAGAGGTATTACAGAAGCATTTAAAGGCATTTATTGATCTTAAAAAGGGCTGTACTAGCTACGGAGAGGGTTTACCTGGGGTGTGCACAGGGAAGAGTAGAGGCCAATGTTGTAAGTTAATATGGTATTTTCCATGATAAATAGACCATGGCCCTGATCCACTTACCCTTTCCCAATCCACCCCCCCTTATCCAAACCTCCGACATCCCGAACTTGGTTCCAACCATTCAGGTATGTGCTATTACTTATTCAGCACAAACGTACTGCCCTCCCAGCCATACTGGCGAAACAACCTCCTTCCGATACGCCTGGCTGTGGTAAATCCAATCTTTGGGCTTGGATGCGGTTCATGGAATATAATCGGATGCTCCACGTCCAACTTGGAGTTGGTAGGTCGGAACTGCCAGACCGATCCGTAGAGCTTCTCCGCCACGAATCCTACCGAAGCCATGGCGTGGAGGAAGTCCTTCCACGCGATTTCTCCCGGTGAAGTCGTCACCTCGGGATTGAAGAAGAGCGTGCGGAACACTTTGAAGGCGCGAGCGTCGACAGGTAGGGTCTGTTCTGAAGTTGTCTGGGGAGCTTCGGGAGCGGCGAGGGTTTGCGCGGCGGCTGGGGGATTCGGGACACCTTTCGTCTTGGCCTTGCCGGTCGGTGCTGGAAGGTCCGGGCGACGGGGGGCGCCAGTTGTGAATCCAAAGTAGAATGGGGAGAGCTGCGTCACGGTGTCAGGCAGCGGGTCAGGCTGCTTGCCGGTCTTCTTCGTGGAAGATTCGGGCTCGACCCATTCCGCGGTTCGCTTCAGGAGGCGAGACTGGGCAAGAAATGGCCCTGAAACCGAGCCCTCCATGCCTGGAAGCTTGACGTGAGTCATCCTGTCGATGGTTCTCCAGAAAGAATCCAAGTTTTGTTCTGCCTCTCGCATCTTTTCCACATTGGCTTTGTTGCGACGTTTATCGATGGGGTAGGTGAACTTTCCGCCAGCAGGGTTGGCAAGCTTCCCTGCCGCTTGCAAACTTTCAGGCTTGAACGCCGAACAGATCTTGTCCTGGGGCTTTCTCCATCGCATGTACTCGTCTCTCAGCTTGCTGTCGTTCTGGGCGGCCTGCAGCTCGAATTCCTGAGCCCACGGCTGGTAAAGCTCGAGTTGTCTGTAGCACTGGGCCAAGATGGACAGATCGCCAATCGCACGACCAACATACGAGGAGATGAGTGCTTTTGCCTTGGGGTTGCTGCTGATGAAATGTTCCAATTCATCCATGACCATCGTCAAACCGAGAGTCTTGAGCTGTTCGTCGTCGTCATACAGTGTCTTCAAGAGCCATAGCAAGTGGGACTCAACGTCTCCTATCTTGGCCGGGTTGGACACCAAGGCTTCGTCGGCCGTTGAGTACATGAACATGTGGCGCATCGGCGGCGAGGAACACGAGGCCTCCTGGAGCTGGGTGAAATGATGGCTGACAATTTGCCACAGATAAGTGCGAAACTTGATGAGGGCCGTCATGTACTCCTTGGGGAGGTCCTTGGAAGGGTCGATTTGGGCAGAGTGTTTGGCCTGCAGGCTTTGCAACTCCACGGCCTGCCTGCGAAGCTCCTCGAAGTTTTCCACGGTGCGATATGCGTCAGCGAGGAGCATTGTGAGCACGCTAGGCCAATGAACGACGCGGCGGCCGTCGGTCCCGTCGGGATTTCCCCAGAAGTACTCGTTGCGGTGGTCGCTATACTCGAGCAATGTCTCGTGAAAGTATCTCGGATCTTCGCGGAGGGACCATAAATGGTCTTTTGCGTCCGATGCGCGGGCGCTGAGGAGTGAAACCAATCGGTTCGTGTCGAAGTGTGTAGGCAGGCAGTACGGCGCCGCCTGAGCCAAGACTTCCAGCGATTGATATCCATCCGACTCACTTTCGTCCTTGACCTTGGGCTCCGGCAGGATTGGGTATTGGGGGCCTGTCAGCGCATCCGGCGGTATTTCGTGAAGGATGGCCGTGCAGGTATCGGCGAGAAACGAAAGTATCCTTTGCTGAGCCTCGAGAATGAGCAGGCCTTCTCCAACCGAGTACTGCTTCTCGGGCGTCGTCGTCGTCAAGGCGCTATTATCCATGGAGCGCGGGACTATCTTGCCGTAGTCGTCCGAAGTTGAGTCGTTGATGCGATTGAGAAGCATGACGTAACCGGGGACTGAGGAGGGGACGAGAACAAAGGCGCGAAGCCCTATTGACATCTCGCTCCTGTCGGTGCCAGCAAAGACAGAAGGATGGTTTCTTGCACGGGAGTTGAGCAGGCGAGCAAGAGTCTTGACTTGCGACAGGTCCTCCTGGTTGATGGTGGGGCACAGCGCCTGGTCTTTCCATCGGGCGCGGCCTGGGCTGTTGATCAAGACGGGGTTGAAGTCGTCTTGATATGCCTTGAAGTCGGGGCGATGTGGACGGGGCATGCCGGGCCAGACCTGGAGGAGGAAGGCGACCCTCTGCTGTTTCGTCTTTTTGGCCCAGCGCTTCTGGATGGTTGCTTCATGGCGTGCCACGATATCGGCCAACTTTGCGTACAACTCGAGGATTTTGGTGCGCATCGGCTCCGCCTGCGCACGTGCCTCATCCGGAGATAGCTGCGGGGGCGGAGGGCCGTCAAGGAGTGCGCGATTAGCGCTGACGGGGTCGCGAGCCATAGCTTCCATGCCCACGGCATCGAGGCCCAACTCTTCGAGCAAGCGGGGTACATCGAGACCCAGCTGCCGCATGCCCTCTAGCGTATGTTGTGGAAGCGATTGCTCCAAGGCCGCCATCATGTCTCTCGTCTGGTCTGACATGTTTGTTGCGGGCAGCCCGGTCTAGGCTGCGAGGTGCTGCTGGTGAAAGATGTTGAGTGGAATGTTAAGGTTGGGTTGGGCGTCACGATTATGAAGGGTGAGGGGGGGGGGGGGGGGTGCAGGTCACGTGCCTCTATCTGATTCCTTGTAGGCTGCACCAGAGGCCTTGCAAAAAACCTTCAGGGGCATCACAGGAGCATACAGAGGCATTATAAAAGCCGTTGAACGCCTGTATCGATCTACTAAAACGGGCTATATTAGTTACACGGACGCCTCACGGGAACATTTAGAGACGTTATAAAAGCACACACAGGCCTTGAAGGAGTATACAGAGAGGCCTTACAGCAAAATTCAGAGGTATTATGAAAGCATTCAAAAGCATTTAAAAGCCGGTATTAATTACTTGAAGGGGCCTGTATTAGCTACACAGAGGTCTGATATAAACATTCAGAGGCGTCACAGGAGCACACAGAGACGTTACACGAGCATGCAGAGGCGTTACAGGATCACACAGAGGTGTTACAAAAGCATGCAGAGGTATTGCCGAAGCATTTAAATGCATGTATCGATCCTGAAGAGTGCTGTGTTAGCTGCGGGGAGGCCTTGCAGAAACGTTTAGAGGCGCTATAGGAGCCTGTAAATGCATTGCAGGAGTACTTAAAGGAATGTATCAACCTTAGAAAAGGCTGTATTAGCCACGTGGAGGGTTTACCTGGGGAATTCCATGCCTCTATTATCGCGTAAGGGACACCGGACAGCTTTTCGCAAGGCGTCTGATAAAGCTTTTAAGGCGTGCGCCGGGCATGAGTAAATTCCAGGAGGGAGGTCCTGCTGGGTTGAAGATTGATCTTCTTTCATTAGGTATGATGGGTTGTGATGTTGGGCTACCTTTAACTTTTCCCTCCCCACTTTCTCTGCATCCACCTTCGATGAATGGCCACAAGACCTAAAGATCCAGGACCAAGAGGACAGAGGACGGCAGAAAACAATGCCGCGAGGCTTGCATCCAACATGCAGGTGTAAGTGGATGAGCTCGGCCATTTTGGCGCGGGCGAGGGCAACTTGTAATCAGATCAACCGCATGTCCTCAGGATTCACCCTCCATCCACAGCCACTTCTCAAATGCGTCCTCATCTAGTTCCGGCACCTTGACATGCTCTCTCTGATCCACAGCCTTCTTCATTTTTACCGCAGTAGGGCTATCTGCCCCCTCCGCAACGCAACGTGCCTCCCAGGCCCTCTGCGCAAACACCTTGGCTCTGCACTCATCCTCACATGTCAGCGCGAGCTGATACGCATCGTTGTACGCCCGCGCGATGCTCGCATCCTGGATACCCTCTTCGCGAAACAAATCCAGCATCGAGCGCACCAGGCCAAGCGCCGTCTTTTCCTCGACGCGGTCACCCCACAGGAGACCCGGAATCTGCGCATCTAGCTTCTGGAGCTTGCGCAATCGCATGTCGCTCTCCCAGCGGCTGTACACGCACGGAAGCGAGCAAAGCTCGCAGGTGCAGGTAAACTTGAAGGTGGCGCGAAGGCGGTTCTGCCGCTCTCGGTATGAACCGACGGTGGGCAGGTAGCAGATGGTGATCTCCTCGCCCCACTTGATGTCGCGCAGAGCGTGGATTGTGAGACGGCCAATGTTGTCGTTCCACGTGTTTTGGGCGTTGTGTCGGCACGAGTGGTTGATGCGCGACGCGATGGGGAAGAGGCCGCCGGAGCGGGAGTCGGACCCCAGGGGGAGGACGTTGGTGCGCGCGATGCCCATGGCCGTGCTGTGCTCGGTGCCGTGGATGTTGGTGAGATCGAAGAAGACGCGCTGCTGTTCTGCGCTGAGCTGTGACACTTTGCTCACGACGATGTCGTCGACTGCGCTGATGTCGGGGTTGTCCCGGGGAACGCGGAAAAGTGGCGGCTCCGAGAGAATTCGGGTTCCTCGAGGAATCCAGGTGGAAGCTACCATTCCCTTTCCTTTGGACGCGATGGGTTGGATCTTGTATGGCTGTCGGGCCATCCAGCAGTTGACTTTCAATAAGGCCCTTAAGGCGTTAGACGGTCCATCTATCGTTACGGTCTTGACAATCACGGCCGTTTGCTCTGCGGCCCGGCTTCCGCCCGACTCGGTCCCAATCGACAACGCCGACAACTTTTCCACTGCCGCAGCTGTGCTCTCGCTTGCTGTGACGGGCTCGGGGAGGAGAAAGTCGATAAAATGCTCGAACCGGTCCCGGTCCGTCAGGAACATGGCGCGCAGCCCGTTCTCTCGGATCAATTTGCAATCGCGCTTGTGGCCTTTGCTCTGCCATCCGGTTGTCTGACAGGTCTGAGAGAAACGGACACGTTAGCTACCTTGGACAGTCGCTCCCTAGGCTCAACTGGCGACTTACCTTGTCGCAATACCAAAACATGCCACATCCGGCACACTTCTGCAGGTCGACGACCTTCTTCTCGTCGCAGCCGTGGCAAGTTCTTCCACCCGCCTGCCAGGTCGAGTAGCGGCCAACTCTATCGCTGAGTGCCATCAATTCGTTCAACGGCGCCGTGACGATCTGGAAGGCAATTAGCGCTCTTCTGGCTGACACCCAAGAAACTCAAAGCCGTCGGGAACCCAGAAATGCCATCCATACACACCTTGCAAAAGCTCTCCTTCTCCAGACGAATCCCGGTCGTCCCACCAAGAAAGAAATGCTGGTCCGGGTACAAGATCATGACGGTGGAACCCTTCCGAGCTCGATACTTGAACTCCTCGCCTTTGTCATCGGTGTAGAACGCAACCGGAACCAAAGCGCCTTGCTTGTCCCGGACCACGAGTCGCAAGCGCGCCAACCACTCGACCTTGGAAATCTCGGCGAGGAAGCACCAATGTCTGGAATGCTTGAATTCGCGGAAGCCGGACATCTCGTAGTACGAGAGGTCGGGGTCAAGCTCCTCGGGGAGCGCGGCGAACGGCGGGAACGTGTGCTCGTTGCGGAGATCCGCGTACTTTTGGGTAGACAGCGCGGCGGGTGTGCGATAGTTGCGAATCGAAAGGTCCAATTGAAGATGCTGGGCGATTATTCTTGGCGGGGATGTCGGGAAAAGACCCATACGGAAGAAAGTGAGGTGGAGGGGGAGGTTTTAATGGGGGAAAAAGCTTGCTTCAAATGTTCTTGGGTACCGTGACCAACCAGACCTGCCTGCCTGAGGCCGGACTTCAAGTTTTTCGCGGCGGTGGGCCGCAGTGCTTGCGGGTTGTTATTCTACACGGCGTGTGCCGAAAAAGGCGGACAACTCGTAGCGGTGAATGCCGGACTTGATTGGATTCATGTTGGGCGGCGCCATCGGGATCAAAGGGATTCAATGGAATCGTCACGACGTGTGGTGCAGGAACCCGTTCCCGCTTCAATTTCGGTTGCTGGAGAGCGGGAGCTACCTGAAGGCAATGGAACGCTCCGCAGGTGCTATGGGCTGTCGCTCTGTTCCTTGGGAGTGAAGCGGTGGGGGGCAGAACTTAAACTGCGGCGGCCTCCCGTCTGCTGCTCAAGAGTCTAAGCGGCTTAAATTGGCAAGACGGCAGCAGGCAGGAAACCCACTGCGGATTGAACTCTCATTGGTGAAGCGCAAGGCGAGTTGAGCGGATCGACGACAGCGACATGGTCCCAAACGCCAACGCGGTCACAGATTTCACTGATTGGCCGGGAAAACGCAACATGAAAAGAAAAGCAACATGCTGAAGTAATTCTATAGCCAGGGAGATTGGAGCGGTTTGCACGAGACTTTTTGGTAGTTGGATGTAGACGGAAAAGTAAGCCCAAAATTAACACCAGCTGCTCCCAAACCCCGTATTAGTATTCTCCATACCATCGACCCGCTATTAGAACTAGTACTCCTCAACATCCAGATCCCACTCTGGTCCGGGATCGTACATGTAGTCTTCATCAAAGTCAGACTCAACCCACTCCGAACTGTCGTCTAATTCATACTTGTCCATACAAGCCTCCATGACTCGAGAGCATAAAAGCTCATGCCGGAGCCTCTCGAGCCGCCACCGTTGCGCCTCCTCGACCGAGACGGGAAAGTCAGCGGCATGCTCCTGGATATTGTCGAGGAGCTCGTTCGGCAGCGCGTGCGACCATTGCGGCTTGCCCTGCTCGTCAAACTGGCTTCTCCTCACGGCGTCGAACCACCAGTCGTGGCGCTGCGGGGGGACATTGCGCGTCGAACAAAGACGGTAGTTTGGGTCGACGAGCCACAGCTCCAAGACGTCAAAGTGTCCTGGCAATGACTCGTCCACCAGCTCGATCTCGCCCATGCGGTGTTGCACATAGTTCGGGTAGGCAACAAGGCGTCGGTGGTCCAGAAACTCGACCGTACCCAGTTCCTGCGCAGCTTTGGTGCGAGACATGTGGGACAATGACCCCGGCTTATCCAGGCCAAATGTGATCTCAATTGCGCGCAGTTCAGGGTCATCGCGGTAGCCGAACTCTGTCTGGTCGAGGTCTGCTTCGACGCGGAAGTCCATGGCCGGCGTGGTGACGTTATGACTGTCGAGAACCAAGACTGCCCCGGCCACGACGTGTTCGTTCATGGTCCCGTCGACGCGCCAGTCCTCGGCTCCGCAATGCGGTGTTTCCTGTGGGTCAAGTGTGGTTCGACTCAGCTTGACAATCACTTGGAGCCCCTTGGTGGAGAAGGAGGTGGCGAGGTCGACGGGGGGAGTGTGGACGTGGTCGGCGTGTTCGACAACGAATGGACGTCCTCCACCTATTTCGCCGGCTGAGTCCCCAAGCTTGGCGTTCTGCTGGTGTGGTCTAGGGGTATCCTCATTGTCGTCATAGATGCCGGGAACGATGGGGCGGTTGGCCTTACCGGCTTTCCAGTCCTCGTATGTGTACATGGTACCGGGCTCCGGGTGCACCGCGCGTTCGAGCCGCGTGAACTTCTGGTCAATCGCCGCGGCAAACGTGTCCCCGAGGAATCCCTCTTCGCCGTGAAAATGCGGGTTGAGCATGTCGAGTAGCGGCGGCTCTGGCTCCGCCAAGTACTCCTGCACCTTCTGCTGAACTGCCGCGTACACGGGATGCGGCCGGTCCGGGTGATGGGCCTTCTCCACGCTGATGGCGTAGTCCCGCCACGGAGGGGGGCCTTGGGGTTCGGTGACGGCTCCGTAGGTTCGAATCCGCGGTGGAAGCCGGTCCATCTCTCGCTTGACCAGTACCCGGTTCCACATGGGAATGGCTGCCGCCAGGACCGACTCGACAGCCCTGTAGACAGTAGGATGCCGTTCCGGGTGTAGGTTGTTGATGTAGGACGAAATGGTGACGCCGGTGCCGTCTTTTGTAAAATCGACGTCGCAGGGCAGCAATTGAAAGTCAGGCGACCAGAGCCATTTCTCGGGCTCTGCTAAGCTTCTCCACAGCCTCTGAGGATCAAGCATCCAGTCGGGCGGTGGGTCCTTCCTCCCCTCAATGGTCTGGGGTGCGGGCTGTCCCCGACGGGCTGCGTATTGGCTCTTGAGACTGTCAAAGATATCCTCCAGCGAAACCTCGACATCGCCATGAAAAACAGCCGGAGTGGCTCCGTAAGCGAGAAGATAGAGTGTCGGATCGACAAGGTCATGACGGTTGGGGAAGAACGGGTGTGACGCCAAGTCATCCTTATCGTCCATCAGAGCGGCAACGCCAGCTCGCAGCGCATCGAGAGTGCCGGATGAAACGAGGCCGTCCGACTTGCACACGCCCGACGCAGAATGGAGAACGTCGACACAGCGCGTGTCGCGAAACACGCGGGCGGCATCGCGCAGTTCGGCAACACACCAGTCCCAAGTCGCATCGCTGAAAAGACGTCTTGTAGCCGCGAGCTCCTTGTGCCACCACGCGACAATAGCGTCATCGAAAACGGCGTCTTCCCATCCCTCGCCGTCTGTAATGTCGTTCATGATCTCGAGCATGGCCACTTCGCGGGCTGTGAGCCGCGCCTGCGCCCAGTCGTCGAAACCGTGGGCATAGCGATCCTCGGGCATGAGCTGCACATTGACGGGCAGGCCATTGAATCCGGGTACGAGGAGGGGGCCGCCATGGTGCTCGGCTCCGCAGTCATTCAACAAGGAGCCCGACGCGATTGGGGAGGGTGGAGAATAGTATCTCCAGTCAGAGTGCCGCTTCCAGCGAGACGACATGTTTTTTTGACAAGGTCGAGGCGGATGGCGTCGAAAGGGAAAATGGGAAAGGTGCCAGTGTGATTTGGGGGAAGAAACTCACGTTGGATTCCACTTTACACGTCATTTGGACGAGGCCGGGGAAGGGGCGAACGCTCCAAATGCGGCCTCCACTCTGGAATTTCTCCTGGAATGGTTTTCTCTGTCTCTGGAGCCACACATTCCATGCTGATGACGTAGGTAGGAACCCGTCCACAATGACTTGCGCTGTGCGTTTGGCAGTGCCGGAAACAACAGCCCAAATGAGGGCAATAATTTCTTTGTTGGTAAAAACATACGCTAGGGCCTCAACGGCGATGATGAATAATATAACGCGAAGCACTCGAAAGATGTAATAACTCTAACGGTTAGTCAAATAAAAGTTGGAGAGATATCATCATGTCCACTAATTCCATCAGCCCGAAACGTGAAAGTCTCCAACCGCGTCCAACTTTGCTATCCACAGGCTCCTTGCACAGGTACATCCCCATCGGCAAGAACTTGAATTTGCTAGATGCTCATCTTTTGGCCAAGACCGTTGCCTTCTCTCGACCGCTCGGTAAGCAGGCGAATTGAAGTACAACAATCACTGGCGGTAGTGGAATTCCTCCCCAATCAATTTTTCACTGAGTTTCCACAACCTCTCGGCCTCAACCGGACTGGTTGCCCAGGCTTTGACCGTCTCGATCCACGGGTCTGCGACGTGACAGTCCTGCAGGTATGCCCCGTTGTGCCCTTGAAGCGGTTAGTCATTCCCATTGCTGTCAAGATCAAATTTTTCCAATGAGATGGAGAATGCACAAACCTTTCAGATCTGGGCTAAATGCCGCGAAAACCGATGTCGCCGCCCCCTGGTCCGGCGTCTTGAACTTGAACTCGGCCCAGCCTTCTTTGTTCCCCTGCGCCTGGTCCAGAGCCTCTATTGGCCACCGTCAGCATTCATATCCTGCCACAATCATTGCCAAACAGAAAACTTACTCAACTCCCCAAAATCCTCCTGCCAGTCAAGATGACCGCCCAAATTCGTCGCAATCACACCAGGATGCAAACTAAACGCAAGCAGCCCCCTTCCCCCCAGCTTCTCCGCCAACGAAACAGCAAACAGCATATTCGCCGTCTTGGACTGCCCATACGCAACCCACTTGTTGTACGTCTTGCCTCCCTAAACCCCGCAACCCACCCGTTAGCAACCCCCCCCCCTCTCCACAACCACACAACCACCACCATAGAACACCTCACTTACATCAAAATTCAAATCATCCCACCTCACCCCACCCAACCGATGCCCATCACTACTCACACAAACCACCCTCGGCTCCCCCGCAGCCAATATCTTCCCCATCACCAAATTCGTCAACAAAAAATGCCCCAAGTGATTCGTCGCGAAATGCCTCTCCACTCCCTCAGGCGAAAGCCCATACTCGACGGCCATGATCCCCGCGTTATTCACCAGGACATCAATCACGGGGACATCCGTCCAGGAGATAACCTCCTCCGCTGCCCGGCGGACGGACTCCAGGGAACCGAGATCTAACTCCAGCACGCGCGTGCGGACGTCGGGGTAGAGTTTGTGAATAGTGGCTGCGGTTTCGGAAACTTTGGAGGGGCTGCGGCCGGCGAGGATGAGGAGGGCGGGCGAGGCGCGGGCGATGGCGGTGATGAAGGCTGCGCCGAGGCCGCCGGGGGAGACGCCGGTGGTGAGGATGGTTTTGGAGGTGATGTGGGGGGCGAAGTCGGTTGCGAGTTCCGAGGCGGTGGTTTTGGAGGTGTAGGGGGGTGGCATTTTGGTTGGGGGCTGGGAGATGGGTTTTGGGGAAGTTTTGTAAAAGGGGTAATGCGCCTGGTTCAGGGGTATTAAGGGTGATGGTTCTGGGATGACTTGGCGGGGTCCCGGTCGGTGGTGTTGTCTGTCTGAAGGTGAAATTTGGAAATCTTGATTGGGAGTTGGCGCTGTGCACTCTTATACGATCATTGTCCAAATCATCAACGTAATTGCTCTTCGTGTTGTTGCTGTTGTTAGACTAGCAGATCCTTCATTCTGGATCTTATCCCCGTTAACTCCCGGCCGCTCTTATGTCCACAAGCGGTAACCTTGGCGCTCGTGTTGACCAACTGCCCAGCTCAAAAGTTTATGCAGCCGGCCTTAGTTCTGGAAGATGGCCTTATTTTTCACATTGAAGCTTAGAATACATCATTATGTCCGTGGTGTTGATCGCCTAACACCGAACCTGGAAATAACAGATCGCTGTCAACCCCTGATGACGTCATGTCGAGCAACCGATGCTGCTCGGTGCATGTTCCGCTTTAAGCTGCGGCCCGTTCCGCATGCTCGACTCGGAGAAAATGCGAGCTAAAAAGATAATAGATTGCGTGATGAAGAATATTCAGTGCATGTGAGCTTTTTGGGTTTGATGAATGTATGCCTATTTCACTATTCAAGGGTAGCGGACAGGTGGAAATTGCACCACGCCAAACCCTTCTCACCAAATAGGGGAAGTGGAGGAGCAGTCTCAAATCGCGTATTCGACTATCCCCTAACACCGAAAGAGTGACTAATACCCGGCGCATCCTCCCGTCCTCGGCCATCCCGACACCCTCCAATACCGCTCAAAGCGAAGCAACAAGCGCACCCGGACTGGCCCCAATTCCCGTGTTCATCACCTGATTCTCCCCACTCCATCCATTCCCATCCAAGGCATTGACCCACAACTTACCATCGCGAGCACCGCCATGATGGAAAACATAGATACAACCCTTGAACACCACAGCCGACGGCCCAAAGCTCAACCACGTCTTGTCCACCTTGGTATCCGTCCCCCACGCCGCCCATCAAACACATTATACCACAATTCCTGATTATCCCCAACCCCCTGATGAAACAAGTAAATCTTGCCATTCCACACCACCGCCGACGGACCCGACGACATGGCCGTAGCCGGAACCTTGGTGTCGGTGCCCCACTTGGTCCCGTCAAAAACAGAATACCACACCTCCCCGTTGTTGCCAGCGCCCTGGTGGAAGACGAACAGCCTGCCGTTGTACACGACCGCCGACGGGCTGGAGGACATACCCACGCCCTCGACCTTGGTGTCGTCGGACCAGTTTTCACCGTCGAAAACGCTGTACCACAGCTCCTGGGTGAGGCCGGCGCTCTGGTGGAAGACGTAGACCTTGTCGTTGTAGACGACGGCCGAGGGGCCGGCGGAGAGGCGGGTCTGCGAGACGTTTTGGTCGCGGAGCCAGACGCTGCCGCCTTCGAGGGTGTCGTACCAGAGCTCGCCGTTGTTGCCGGCGCCTTGGTGGAAGACGTAGATCTTGTTCTTGAACTGCACGGCTGAGGGGTCCGAGGTGATGCCGACGGCGGGGACTTGCTGGTCCGTGGCGAAGTTGGTGCCGTCGGTGGAGGCACTGTACCAGAGCTGGCCGTTCTCGCCGATGCCCTGGTGGAAGACGAGGAGAGTTTCAGGCGTGGTTGTGGTGGATTGTTGTGAGGGTGACGAGAAGAGTTGAATTGGTTGAGTGGCTGTTGAGATCGGAGAGCAGAGTGCTTGCTGTGTGAACGATCAAGTGCTTCGTTGAGAGGCGAGGACAGACCCTTTATCCTCGTAGCTGCTGCTCCTCTTTCTGACGTCCCTACTAGTACTGGAGGTCGCCGGCGCGGACTTTCGACTCCACCGTGAGCGAGCAGGCGGCCTCGACAGATCCGGAAGTCATGACAAGAACCACCTCCTCGCTGGCTCGGCCGCATCGATTGGAGTCAAAGCACTCAGATTGATGCTGTGTTCAGCACAGATACCCACCTCAGCTGGCAAGAAGACTCGAAGCTTTGCCATTTTCGACTCTGCTGATCGATGAGTGGCCGCGTTCGCCGTTTGCATTGGTGATGGATGTGGATCCCCTTTCTGTTTTTGTATGTCCTTGCTGCTTGGTTGCACATACAGCTGGGAAAGGGATCCGTAACTTTTCCTCGTTCGGCTTTTGAGCTGCTGGGCTGCAGCTTGTGGGGAGCCTTAGGCCTTACCACTTTGGCCTTTCTGCTGTTTGCTCTCTCGTTAGCTCCCAATAGTTGATGTGTCCGGATCTCGATGTAACCTTGATAGAAACAGCGCAACCGCGTGAACCTATCAGATACTTTGTGTGTGCTTCTTGGAAGCAGCTTGGCGCCTGGGTACGACCGAAACGCCCCAGGCTCCCACCCGCATGCGGGAAGCGGATATGCAAGGTTGGGTCGTGCAGGGCCGGGCCGGCCCTCAAGGATGGTAACCCCACAATGTTTCGGCTTTGAGACTAGCCAATGCATTCCATGCTGTCGAACTCTCCAGTCCGCAGCCCAAGAGGTGAGTGCACGTTGACCGAATTGCCCTTGAGGGAAGGGGGTTTGACTCCCAAAATGGCGAGATATCTCACACCCTCTCCAAACCAGGTGGGCTGGCCTGGAAAGGAATGGTTTTGGTAACGAGGAGGCAAAGATCATCCGTTTGCGTGATATCTGGCGGTCCGGACGCGTCGGACCCGAGACTTTGGTAAATTTTCGCAAAGCTCCACCTGCAGACTCACAAGCGTGGAGAAAGATTTGCTCAGCGTCCCTTCCCTCTGCGCTAAACACCCTTACAGGCCTGACCCTTACTTAGAACATGTACCTAATATGATATTAAGGCCGGAATATAATATTATATATTTATTTAGCGAGTTAGGGATATTACGCCCCTTAAATTTAATAAAAATATATTAACCCCTAAGTATAACTTTAGCCAAAACACTACGTACAGTTATTTCACAGTATAATAACTATATGTTTAATAAAATTCCTATTATTTAAAACATCTGTAAATATTGAAAATATATTATAAATATATTTAAAGGGTTACGCTTAAAGGCAAAACCTAAAGGATTTTGTTGCGAGGTCACATGATGAAAGAGTGGTAGGAAGCTCGTTGTTATTATTCTGCTTACTTATTCTACCTAACGAGTGGTGGGAAACCTATTATTATAGTTGGCCGAGTCGGAGTAATTATTAGGCCGTCTTACGCTTTGGTGACGTAAGCTCGTAGGCGTAGAAACCACTGGAATCTGCTAGAACACACACTAGTGTTTCAGGCTCCACTTAGTGCCTTGGCACTGCGCACTGGCTTTTCTAGCCAACAGTATACGCACTCACACTGCGCCAACCTACCAAAAGGTGTGCCGAAATAACAAGTCTGTCTTGCTATCTCGGTTAGTGCGTATATAAACTAGGTCCTCGTCACATTATTACTATTTAAATTATTGTAATCGATAAAATTTAGATATATATTAATTATTATACTTTAAGCTTAAAAATGTAAAAATATATCATTATCTTTATTTAAGTACTGGGAAATATTACTGGTCTCTTTTTCTTTATCTAAGGAAATATCTTTCACCTTAACCTTTTTTTTTTAAAAAAAACTTTCTCTTTACTTGAAACATTAGCTTTTTATTATAACCTTTTATAAAAAGATATGTACTTTTAATAAAGTAAAGGGTAATAATAAAACCATTTACTTTAATCTCCTTTCTAATTTTAACCTTATTTTTTTCAAAGGTCCAACGTTTAACACCAGATATAAGCCCTAACTTAAATCTTACAGTAATAATAATTTTCACTTTAGACGTTTTTTTTTAAGTTTAATCTTTATCAGCTTTATTAAATCCTTTAAACTTTATTGACTTTTCTTTAACAAAGGTGTAATATTATTTTTAACGATAATGTTATGAATATGATATTTTTCATAACGATTTATCTTAGCCTTAGTATTAGCTTTAATATGAGTGATTTTTTTAATACCCATAATACTATAAAAAAAAAGCGTTCAATATTAAATAACTTTTTAATTAATATATTATCGTTATTAAAAAAATCGGTTAAAGGGTTTTTATAACTTTATTTAAATTACTTCAGTCCCTTATATAGTGGAATTTCATTACTAATTTACGTAATGTGATAATAACTTCCTTATACTTACTATAAAACTCTTTCCATGTCTTTTTAACCTTTAAAAGAAGATTTACCTTTAAGTAATCCTCATAATTTTATAATGTTTTAATTAAAACCTAACTCTTAATCCTAATCTAATATCGTTAATCTCTTCCTTACATTTAGATAAAAACTTCTAATATTATCTGTTATTTTTAGTTTAATATTTACTATTCTCATTGTTCTTATTTAAATTAGATATTTTAGCTCTTTTAATAACGGGTTTAATCCTAACACTTTTACTAGTACTTTTAAACTTATTCTGTTTATTAAAAGTTATATTAATATTATAAAAGATAAATTAGTTTTAAATTAATTGTTAAATTAATAAAATCAAATTTCATTTTACTTACTTTTATGAAGTAAATACACTGTCTTGGAAAATTACATACCTTCACTAAAGCTTAATTTTAATTTTACTAATAAAAAAACGGTAACTTTAAAAGTCATAAAAATATAAGGAGAAATATGTAAAATAATTAAAAAATTAGATAATATAAAGATGAAAAAAGGTAGACGTTTTATTACACTTTAAAATATTTAAAATAATAACAGGAAATTAAAACTATTGTAATTAAAAACTCAAAAGTTACATTAGGTTAAGAGAAGTAAGTAATATAAATTAAAAGCCGATAAATTACTTTTTAGCAATTAAAAATATAAAAATAACGTAAGTTAAAACAGGGTAAGATCTTATAATATTAAAAGTAAAAATATATTTTAAATAAAGTAATATTTTATAAGAAAGAAATAAAAAAGTGTAGCCATAAGTTAATTAAAAGTTAAAAAAGTGCGTAAAGGCGGTGATAAAATGGAAAAATTGGGTTTTTAATTTTTTGCTGATTTAATAATATGGAAGTATAATAAGGTTAGCGTTATAAGATCTTTGGTTTTTTTTTTAATTATAGTAAAAACTTTAATTTTAAAGTTACACTTAAAAGGAAAATGCAAAAATAATACTTATTTATTATTTTTTTATTGAAATTAAATAATTAACTTTCTAACTATAAAAGGGATGGTTAATAACTGTGACGGGCTGAGCCCTGGTGCAGCCTCGGCGACTCTCGGCCGTGGCGCCGGGCCCGCGGGGCCGGAGGTGGGGCGGAGCCCCACCGGCAACCACCCCCTGACCCTCGAACGAAGCCATTCCCAGAAATGCCGATGTGCGCACACAGACCACAACACTAAACCTTAGCGAGGCATGCGACGTCTCTGGAATCTTCTATCTCCCTCGGGTCGAAACAATGAGGTCATGTATATATGAAAGAGGCCTCTCACGAGGCCTCTCCTCTCTTTCTTTCTTTTCCTCATGTTCTGCGTCTTCGTTGAATAGGTCTAGCTAGTTGCAACACACTACCTTGCCCGTTACAATACCCCTAATATATCCACTTTTTTAAACACTTCCTTTATAAAATACCGTTATCTCTCATCGTAATCTGGTTTAAAGTTATATACTTATAGTAAAAGCTATACCCGTCCCCCCTCCCTTTTATACTTAACAAACTATAAAAGTCTGTTAAAATCTGACTTATAATAGGTGTTCCGTAAAAAAACACATTAATTTTAAACTACTTATCCACCTGTTTTAAGTTCCTTTTCAACTATTACCACCTTATAAACTTTTATCTCTTTATTATAATTCTACCTTTATACTTATACGGGGATTATCCAGAACTCCTAAAAAGAGATATTTTATCTAAAAAAATTTAGCCCCGAAAAAGCTACCCCATCACCTATCCTCCGCCTATTGTCAGAAACACTGCACTTTGGATTTTGGATATAAAGGTTGCAATAGGTTGATTGTATTGCGTGTGGATCGCCTCTGGTGCACTCTGGCTCTGCCAGAGTGCTCCATTTTATATTATGGGAAAGGTGGCAACGCTTGCGCGTTGCGTGGCCAATATTATAAATCCTGAGATTTTGGTTCTTTCCAGAACCTTCCGGCCAGACCCCTTTCTTTCTGACACCTATCGTCTAAACTACCTGGTCGCAGGGCGGATCGTCGTAATAAAAGCGGGAGGGACCGGGCTCGCTAATGTGGATGGATGTTTGTCGCGGTCTGGACGTGGATCTGTAACGGCTGGAAGTCTCAGGCTTATAGCTCGAGCGGTGCTTTAAGGTGCTACAGGGAGTTCGGGGTCGGGATCAGGATCAAGGGCGGGTCGGGGTGTTTGATTGCTTCGCAAGGCATCCCCTCCAGAACAATCAACTGCACACACACCCACCATTCGTCAAAGCAGCATTGTTTCACCAACGACAACAATGAAGTCTGAACCAATAGTGTTCTCTCTCTGCTCCGATTTCATACATTCAAGCACAAGGATGCAATCGCCCCCCACAAATGCGGACGAGTAATTGAGCGCTTGGGCATACGCGAGCGACTTCTTGCATCTCGATTCCAACTGTTTGACTCCAACACTCTCGTCTGTCCTCTCCGTCAAGACCAGTCGAGATTGGCCGTGTCGAGGCGAACGGGAAAAGAACTGTTGGAGTGAATGGCGCGCCCCACTGCCAGACATCCGCCTACGGATTGCATCGCATTCTCATTTGCGCATCTCATTGACAGGCGCTCAATTAACCCGCTCTTACCCCGAGCGCTTCACCTCGGCCCTCTCTTCTCCTTTCTCGACCACGCAATCGGTCTTCGTTTCGAGCGCCAACGTCGACCGAGCTCTTTGTCTCGGGCTTCCATCGCCTCCATCGAGTGGCAATCGCTCTTCGACTGCTCTGTCCCTCTTTGACCGAGCTTTTTGTCCTTGAACGCTTCCGTCTTTCCTCCCAGCGCACTACTTTCGCCTCGGCTTCTTTCTCCCAGCGCTTCCGTCATTTTCTTTGTCTTGCAAATCCTTAAGAATCTTCCACGGTGCCACGAGGTTTGCGGTCAAAACAGGTCTAACATAAGACAAGGCACAATGTCCAAGAAACAGAACAGTGTCGGCGGTCAGAACAGAATGTCTAAGAAACACCCAGATACGCCGTCTACCGACACTATGCTGCGCCGTTCCCTCCGGCTGCGACAGAACGCACCTTCTCTGACCAACACCGTTCCTAAACAAGGTAACCTTGACCTTAACTACGACGCTATCGACAGCACTGGCTCTCTTAATTACGACGCTGTCGTCTGCAGTGAGCCCCCTAACAAACACCACGGCAACAATCCCATTCGCGACTATCCAAACACTCCAGTACCCTCGAAGGCCGAATTACCCACCCACGGGTTAACATCTGCTCGTCACAAACACCAAGACGATAGCCCCTACTTTGACCCCGTCACTGATCAAGACAACCTCAACGACCTCAACCCCGATTACCCAGACCTTGACCTCCCCTACAAACACAACCTTGACGATTTCGACCTCGATATGAACGACGTACGCAGAAGAGACTACCGCGCCAACTGCCTGGGACCTAACGGCATCTACTTTCAGCTCCCGTCCGACACCCTCCCACACCAAGTGGCCCTTCTCACCGACCGGGTTCTCACCTTGGCCCCGCACTCCCCTGCAATGCTGGCAGTTATGATGCACGAGCTCGATACTCTAAGCACCCACGGCTGCTCAGAGGCGTCTCTCCAACAATGCCTCATCAAATGTCTCTTTCCCACCACGCTGCCACTGGAGCTATCTACTTCATATCAGGGGACCATAGCCCGTCATCTTATACCTGCTTGTCCCGACGCACCTTATACCCTCCCACTACCGCGACCTGATATACTCTACGGCTATAACACCTGGAAGGCTTTCACCAAGGCCCAGCAAGCGATACTTAACCGTATCCATCCTGAGAACTGGTCGTATGCCCAAGCTACTTCCGAGGTCTCCTTTCCCTTTTTTGCCGTTGAGCTTAAGGCTGCTGCTGGTACAGGAGGAAACCTCTGGGATGCTGCAAATCAGTGTGCAGGCGGGGCTGTAGCTTGCCTCCGGGCAGTCGAACAGCTCAATATAGCCCTCGGCGCTGCCGGACGCCAGGGAGGCATACCTAGCTTATGCTACAGCCTTGCTATCGACAACAACGTTGGCCAACTCTACGCGTCGTGGAAGAACGCCGACTTGAGCTTCAATATCCAGCGCGTGGCCTCCTTTTTGCTGTCCGATGTGCAGCACTTGAGCCGCCTCTGCGCGTGCGTTGCCGCCATTCTCGAGTGGGGAGCCGCCACCCGTCTGCAGGACATTTGCGTGGCCGCTGACTCCATGGGGGGCCAGAGTCAGAAGTAGACAACGGCTCGGAAGATAGTCCGCAGGAGGAACCGCGTGAAGGGAGTCGCACTGTCTGCACGCACAGAGTGATCATCTTGATCACGATGATCAAGGTACAAGTTACCTCCTGTCTCAGTAGTATAGATACCATCATCATAGCCACGATGGAGTGAGGGACCTCTTGGTTCCTCACGCTAGCAATAACACTGTTCAAGTCTACTACGTCGTTGACTTAGGATCTTTTTGTCTAGGACCTCTGGATCTACGTGTGACAACCTGCAGGCCGTCACATCGGCCGCCACGGGCCGACGTAGTTCCGGAAAAGGAAGACACTGTGCGAGGTACAGTGCCGCCCCGGCAAAGCCACTGGGCCCGCCAGTCAGGTTCTGATCAGCGGGGAAATCGCGATCAGTCACTCATCAGGTAAAAGCTACTAAGCAGAGGGAACTTAGTGGAAAGGGATCAGTCACCCACTGATTAAAACCAACTGATCATAGTACAAGTTACATTTATTCTCAGTAGTATAAATAGCTAATTAGTTTACCTTACTGTAAAGAGTCCTTCTGGTTCCTCATGTAAGTATTCGCTTGTTAATTAATCTAACTTTAATTATATCTTACTGTATTATCACCTTTATGTGCTACAGTGTATTATAATGACATATAACCATTAACTAGTAAACCCTGTCTGAAAAGGACTTACTTCCACGTTTGCCCCTCCTACTACACCCCCAGGTCTGTGATCTCGAACATACCCGAGACTCCTAACCAACCCCAACCCTACGACCCTGCCGATCTCCATCGACAAGGTATCGGTCGTAACATTATAACTTTTTACAAGTTACTTCTTAAGTTTAATAATTAGTTAATTTAAGTGAATCCGTACTTTTTTAATTAATTATAACTTAAGTCGTAACATAACTCCCCATTTTTAAAACCTGTAACTTAAAGGCCACTAACTTATACCTAAAAAAGCGTCGGAAAGAGGGATTGGTCACGACGATTCCGCAAATGCTTGCACTTCTCCACCTCCGCCATCGTTTTATCTACTGCGTGCCATCGACTCCTATCTTTTGTTTCGAGTCCCCTGTTTTCGGTAGTAACGGAGGGAATGCTCATATTCGAAGAGGGATCAAGCTGCTTGGGCCTCCAGATGGCGCATCACACGTGGTGAACGCGGGCACTATTGCCGTGTTATTTTCTCGGGAGTCGCCATGGGCGAGAGAGGAACTGTTCTGGGCTTGAAATAAGACTTTCGCACTGCGCAACTTCTGATTTCGCTATCGTAGTCCGCAATCGGGATACCGGCATCGCCCGAAGATCTTCAATCGGCTTTGTGAGACACCAAGCACGCCACGGCCCCAAAACATCCAATGAGAGCACTATCATTTCTGCAGCGAAATCCCAGTCCGCCCGGATCTCCGAAGCACAAAAAATGGACCTCGATAGCCACCTCATCGCATTTCATCCTAAACTTTCCATTTCCCAGTCCAAACTTCCTCCCTCGTTCATCCCACCCCAATGGTTCCCCGCCTGGCCTCACCAACCCCCACATTCACAATCATGGGCTCCTGCTTCAGCAGCCCATCTCAATCCTCCAACCCTGGGCCGTCCCCGCGGCCATTCAACCCTCCTGCAGAAGAAGAGTACAAACCAGCCCAAACCCTCTCCGACCTCTACGCATACTGGTCCGGCGACTCCTACGAGCTCATCAACAACCTCTGGGGCCGCGACGCCGCAACCTCGGGCTCCCAATGCACGTACCTCGACACCGCCTCTCCCTCCGGCATGGCCTGGCGCACCACCTGGAGCTGGAACGGCGCGCCGAACAATGTCAAGAGTTATCCCTACGCGGGACGGCAGTTCCCGAGGGGAAAGCTGATTTGTGGGATTGTGAGCATGCCGACCGAGGTGAAGTGGCAGTACGAAGGGAACTTGAAGGGGATGAGGGCGAATGTGGCGTTTGACTTGTTCACCGCGAGGGACCCGGAGCATCCCAATCACGGGGGGGATTTTGAGTTGATGATTTGGTTGGCGCGGTATGGGGGGGTTTGTCCGATTGGTAAGTGTGTTGGGCAGGTACAGATTCAGGGACGGAGATGGGAGCTGTGGGATGGGTATAACGGTGCGATGAGGGTGTGGAGTTTTCTTCCGGCGTCGGGAGGGGAGATTTGTGAGTTCAAGGCAGATGTGAGGGAATTTTTTGGGTACTTGGAGCAGGAGAGGGGGTTCCCTGCGGCGGAGCAGAATTTGATTGGTAAGTTTTCGTTGAGATCTTGTTGATGACGGGTCTGGTTTGCTGACATCCTTTTGCAGTGTTCCAGATAGGAACGGAGTGTTTCACCGGAGGGCCGGCTACGTTTGCTTGCACTCAGTTCTCGGCAGATGTTATCTGAGCTACGGGTCTGGTGCAGTTTTGTGAAGTAGTCCTCACAAACCCTTGGTAAACTTCTCAACATTCTCCTCAACCGCCGCGTCCAGTTCAACCAGCTGCTCCTGCGAGATTCCCTCCTCAGTGCGCGTGTACTTGACCAACGTGGGAACAGCTCGAATGCCCCACGTGGATCGCCACAGCTTGCTCCTCTCGGGATCCTTCCATCTGCAGACACCTGTTAGCGGCCAGTGTCATATTTCCAGGATCAGAGGGAAACGGTGACATACTCGGGTCGCGAACCGACGCTCACGGTCGAGATATCAAGATCAGGGTGTTGCGCAAAGTACTTCTCGACTACGGGCAAAGCGGCGCGAACGTCGGGACACCACGGCTGGCCTGTGGCTTCATCGTTGCCGACAATGAAGAAGAGGTATGTCGAGTCGCCTGCCTTGGGGAGGCCATCCTTGAGGCCATCCGGCGAGGAGGGAAGCGACGATGCATCAACTTGAGGGAGACCCATTTTGGTGTCTTTTTCTTCTTGTCGTTCGTTGGAAGCGGATCGGGTCGGTGGTACTTGGGAGCTCAACTCTTGCGTCGGTGTAGACTGAAAGCAGGGTGTTGATGTGAAACCTCAAGGACGAGAATGAAAAAAAGCAGAAGGCTGGGGTTGGACCTGGCTAAATATGAGAGCCTGGAGAAAGTGAATTTATAATCCACTTGTGGGGCGATCCAACCCCACAGCCTGTTACAGATTTTGCAACTGCGGGATGCATGTGAGATGGAAGGCACGATTTCGTTGGCAAAGCGGTGGCCCACGATGGTGCATTGTTGACGACATAGGGGACATATGTCGCAAGTTCTGGCTGGAATGGCCTCAATTTCTCCACTTTCGCTCACAGCGATACTGATATATAGGTTTCTAGTGAGAATTGAGTTATGCCGCAGGACTCACCAATTGGAACTATATTGGGACAAAGTACTCTTTGAACTTCACACCCCTGATTTGCTAGCTGTCCACTGTGGCACACGAGTCACCAACATTCCCACCTCGCTGCCCATTGAAACATTGTCCATTTTTACCGCGCACAGGAGTCTCATGAAATGAAAGCACGCACCTCGTATTTTCACTATCACCGCTCATGAATTCCCGTGTGGCGAAAATTGATCCCAATGCCTCATAGCAGGCGGCCCTAGAACTGACTGACCGATGATGCAGATAGTTATTTGATGCGGTCCCGGAAATTCATGGGTGGAGTACCTTACGCTGGCTGAGTTCGTTGTAGCCGGCGGAATTCCTGCCTCCAGTCGCCAGAACGAGTCGGATGGCATTTGCTGTTGTTCCTTGTCTTGCTGAAAGCACCACCCAATAGGTAACTGTACTTCTCGCTGCCCTACCCACGGTGAGGGTGTGGGGTTTGCCCCACCGCTTTCGACAATCGCATTGTTTCGTGCTACACTCCCCACAGTCCCGTTCCATTCCAAACTTCCACCAACAACGCGCTGCAATACTTTACCGCTACGTTGCGCCAGATTGCACGCCATCGCAAGTAATGCCCCCAGATCATGACCAGAAAGCGAAGCGATGGATCTGTTCAACAGCCCGGATTCTTTGTCACTAGCTCGAAATATCTGGTCACTCGATGAGCCCGCAGTCTTTGTCAGTCCAATCCTGCACCTTCCTTCCCTCGGCGCAACAATGTAGAATGCTAACTTCGGTGGCCGGAACACAAAATCTTCAACCACCACCTCGCTGAACCCCCGCTGAAGGACGGGAGGCACGGCAACAAAATTTACGAGGCAACAGAGTTCGCGCAGGAGCTTCTCACACCCTGCAGCCCAGCCATCCACGATTGTTCGATTCGGCTTGGGGCATTTCTCGGCATTCTCAGCAGGAGGGATCCGATCGCGCTAGCTGAGGAGCATGCATTCTTCAGGCCTGTCGTGTCTGGTTCGGTAGGTAGTCCGCTCCCAGATTGCCGGACCAGCTTGAGATTGGGGGATTGGAGACCGTTGCCATGTATGGATCCGTTTGTGAAAAGCATCATCGCCTTGCATCAAGCTTGACCGTTACGAGTTCCACTCGCCTTAGGGCAGAGAGAGGCTGGGGTCCGCTCTACAGTTCAACGACCCGAATTCGAAGAGTCGGTCGGCACTGGACAATGGGGAACGCGGTGGGTCCCCCAGTTTGGAGCTGGGACCCATTGACGCTATTGCAGACATGGTCCTCGAGCTAGCGGCCCCGACACTCTGGATGCAGGGGTTTGGGTACTCAACCCCTCGAACCTTCGCACCCAAAAGAGGTCGGGACTTGACACTAGGCTCACGCTGGTCGTGACTGCACTTGGAGGCTGCTTATCGTCATCTCATTCGCGCACTCAGGGTCTATGTGGCACACCTTCTTTGACACGCCAAGGCCGCAGACTGGAAGCTAGTTTGCCATCTCAATTCACTAATTCAGCATGCTACGAACCCACACGAGCCCGTCCGAGCGCTATCGCCCGCTGAGGTTTAGCGCAAGCAAACCCCAGATTTCTTGCGCACACGAACATCTCCACCGGCTGTTGTGGATGCAGGGGCCTCTTGGCCGTCACACTCGGTCTGGACCTCGATGATGCCAGGAGCAGTGAGACTGACTCGAATCTCGAGTTATATCTGGTTTGCCCGTCTCTCGAGATGGGGACAACGCGGAATGGAGCTATCGTCACCGTCAAGTATCAAGATCCTCCCACACAACAATGGCAGGTCCACCCGGCTTCCCGCCGGACATGCCCGGTCTCCCAGTGACCGATCTCCAATATTACAACGCCCGAACCTACACATCCGTCGTGACGGTCTTGGTATTTCTGTCGTCGGCCATCATTGGAATGCGGCTCGGCACGAGGTGGAAATCTACGGGGTTCGACCTGGATGATTACCTGATCATCGGCGCCGCCGTGCGTTCCGACCAAGCTTCGCAAAACTGCCCGCTGGCATGTGTGATCTGACATAACGTTGAATCTCTAGATCTTTGGCCTCATCGACATGGCCGTTGTCATCGCCTCGGTCTCGCGCATCCTCGGGAACCCGCGGCCCGACTTCATCCCCTTCAGCTACATCAACCAGGCCGCGCCGCTCAGCCTGGTTGCCGAAATCACATCCACCTGGTCCGTGGCTCTCCTCAAGACCAGCATCGCAGCCATGCTGCTTCGGTTCCAGCGGGCCCCCGGCTGGGCCATCTTCCTCAAGTGCATCATCGCGCTCCAAATCGCGACGGCAATCTTTATCACGGTTATGCAGACGACACGCTGCGTGCCCATCAACGCGCTCTGGGACCCTACCGTCCCCCGCATGAGCTGCTGGGGCGAGAACGCATTCAAGATCAGCTTGACGACGGCATCGGTTGTGGTGATCCTCACCGACATCATCTTTGCGCTGATCCCGCTCACCTTTTTGTACCAAGTTCGCCGCTCACTGCGAGACCGCATCATCATCGGCGCCCTGATGAGCCTCGGCTTGCTCGCCTCCGCGGCGTCGGTTGTCAAAACGGTCATGGTGCAGCGGTTCGACGAGACCGATGACCCTTCGGGACACGGCATGTCGATTGCGCTGTGGGCCAGCATCGAAGCCCAGGTCGGCATCATCGCGGCGTGCATTCCGTGTCTGCGCGCCGCTTTCTTGCGCTTCCTGGGACGCGTGGGCATCTTCACGCAGGCCGGGTCGGGGAGTACGAGCAAGAGGCCGGGGAACGTGGGCATCATTGTGACGGATCAGCTCAATGCACGCTCGGTGCGCCTTTCCAGCAGGACGAGAGGGGGGGATGCTTTTGATGGGGCGCCTCGCACCACCACGTCGACGAGGATTGTGGCGGCGGGTGAAGAAGATGAGGGGGTGTTGTTAGGAGAGAAAAGGGGTAACGGACAGCGGGGATGGATTCAACGGAAGACGGAGATTGATATCGAGCTGGCGTCGGTAGGCAGTGGAGTGCATTCGTGAAGCACCTACATACATTGTATTGTCTTGGAATAGTGACTAGCGGCGTTATATTTGCAGTTTTGTCTACTTTTGGTGTCTTGGTGATGCCCCTTTCCTTCTGTCAAGTACCGCGTCCAAGTGCCGTTGCCCATTAAAATGTTTTGTTTCGGCTCCTTCGAAGGGAGTGCAGTCGCAGAAGCTGAGCCAGGTCCACGGCTCGGGGTAGCTCGCACCGAAGCCACCAGGCTCGGTCCTCCTCGGGGCGTTCCGTTGCGCTCTGGGAAACAAAAGCAGAAGAAGGCAGCAGGGATGCACCCCGGAGAGACCGACAGTCACCCACCGGCCCCACCCCGGGAACGGTCAAGAATATCGCATATTCTTGGCTCAAACATCTGCGACACTGGCCTTCACCGAGGCTTCTGGCGTTCATAGGAAATGAAGACTGGATTATTGCTGCTTGCGTTTCGCTAGCTGCGTCCTGAACCACAACCAAGTTGCATATGGATCGCAGTAGTAGCTTCAGTCGACGGCCGAACTGATCACTGCTTGGTCTGTTCCCTGAGATTGGTGCAGCGCGCTATCGTTGCTAAGAATACGCGGTTTCAACACCTGACAGCTCCTGATACAACTCGACGGCGTCTACAGTAAAGCATATAAACGGGAAGGCGGATGGTCGTCGTGTCGAGTCCTGGTGGTGGTACCCATCTCAACATTCTTGTCACTCGCTCTCGTCGCTCCTTCCTGGCTTTCCTTTTAGTTTCCACTTTGGGATCTTTGTGCAGTTGACCCCTCCAGCCACTGTCACAAAGTGTAAAAAATGCCCGCCCCCCACTTTCCGACCGCGTCCCTGCTGCTCCTGCTTGCGGCAACCACGTCGTCGTGGGCGCAGACCCTTCCCACCATCGACCTCGGGAAATCGGTCCATCGCGCACAGTTGAATGTTGGTGTTTCCCTCCTTCACATGCGCAAGCACGCTCGCGCAATGTCCATGGGCTGACACCCTGCAGGCAACGGGAGAATATTACAGCTTCAACAACATCCCCTACGCTGAGCCCCCGCTTGGCGAGCTTCGCTTCCGCGCCCCGATCCCGCTTCTCAGTGTGAACCGCACCGTCAACGATGGCTCCCAGCCGCGCAAATGCCTCCAGTCGGGCGCTCCCTGGTTCCAACATTCGATCCCTCTCGTGATCCAGCGCCTCATGGAGGGCGGCATCCCTCCCCCAAGCGGTCCGCCCCCTGCCGTGCCGGGAGAGCAGTCTGAGGACTGTCTCCTCCTGGATGTTTCGGTGCCCAAAGCCGCCTACGATGCGCAGGTTGCCGGCACCTTGGCCAAGCCGCTGCCTGTCATGGTGTGGATCCACGGCGGCGGATACATCGAGGGTGCCAAGAACGAGGTCAACCCGGCCGGTCTCATCGCCCAGAGCGTCCGTGATGGCGCTCCTGGTATCGTGTTTGTGGCCATCAACTACCGCCTGTACGTATACACGTAATCCATTCCTGCTTGCAAGTAGACTGACCAGTGTTTCAGGGGTCTCTTTGGATTTCCACCGCGCACGCAATGGATGTGGGACACGGCTTCCAACGCCGCTCTCCTCGACCAACGGCTGGCTTTGGAATGGGTGCGCTTCAACATCCGGCGTTTCGGCGGCGACCCAAAGGACATCACTGTCATTGGAGAGTCAGCTGGCGCCGGCTGCATTGTCAGCCATCTCTCCGCCTTTGGTGGCATCGACTTCACCCTACCGTTCGATAGGGCCATCATCCAAAGCCCTGCCATCAAGCCTCACCAGGATGCGACTCTCAGCACACAGCTTTACAATCAATTCTTGTCCATTGCCAACGTCTCGTCGTACTCGGAGGCACGAGCCAAGACTTCGGCTGAGCTTGCCGCTGTCAATGCTGCCATGATTGGCACGGCTCCCTTTGCGTCCACCGTGTTTGGTGAGTCTGGCCCCTGACCCCTTTCCCATCCCATGTACTGACGATGAGTACCAGGCCCTACTGTGGACGGCCTCTACATCCCCGACTACCCCGGCGAGCTCCTTGCCAAAGGCCGTGTCAACAAAAACATCGAAGTCATCGTAGCCCACAACCTCGACGAAGGCCTCCTCTTCACCGACCCGCGCATTCAAGACGACGCTGGCTTCCGATCCTACCTGGCAGGCCTCATGCCCTCCGCGCCCGCTTCCAAGATCAACACCCTCGCAACCACCATCTACCCACCCGATTTCTCCGGCACGCAGCCCTACACCAACCAAGTCGGCCGAACCAAGCTCGCCATCGCCGAAGGCCTGATCGACTGCTTTGCCTTTGGCACAAGCCTCGCGTACTCAAATCAGACCCGCTCGTACATGTTCTCCGTCTTCCCGGGCATGCACGCGCAAGACACGAGCTACACCTTCTTCACCGGAGCGCCTTCCGATGGGTTGGGTATCCCAGTCAGTGCGGATGCGGCTGTGACGATGCAGCGGTGGTTTGTTGACTTTGCTGCAAAGGGGACTGGTGCCGGCAGCACGGCGACGGAGATTCCGCTGTATGGGTCTGCTGCGAATGTGGCCAACGTTACTGGGACTGGGTTCCCCGTTGTTCGGGATCCGGCGGCTAATGCGCGTTGTAAGTTTTGGTTGACTGGGTTGACTGCTTGACTGCTTGAGGCGGGAGTCGAGGAGGGGTTTTCTGTTGCGTGATGTTGGATATGTCTTGGGCACTGGAATATTCTTTTCGTGTGGCGGTCGCCTTGTCCTGATGCGTGTACGGAATGTGTGATGAAGGGGAAAATGCTTTGGCTTAGAGAATACGAAGTGGCTGTTTGTAGAATACCTTATATAATTTAATAAAGTTTAGGGCTGTCATAGCTCTAAAGACAACGAGTTCCCCGGCTTGCAGCTATATGCCGGGAATAATATTGATTGGGCCCCGCTTCATGGATGGCCAATGTCACGGGTCACTGTGATGCTGATCCTGAGACCCCTTTCCGGTCGGTAAACAGCGGTTGGCAGATGTATATCTTGCATATTTATTAAGGGTCTGCAATGTCCAGGGACATCTCTGTTGCGTCATGCTTCCCTGGTTGAGCGTGAACCTTGTGTAATAAGCAGACGCGAGAGGCACTTCCCGGTTTCTGTTCGGGGGTCGCCAAGCATTGAGTAACGAATCACTTACCCTCTTCCTGCCGCCTCGCATTGTACCTAGCTTTTGGCAGATTTATCAGGAAGTCAGGAATAGATCACACCTGGTTCTCAGTCCTGTTTACAAGGTTTACAATTGCGTCCTCTCCACATACTTGTCGTCGCAGTTCAGGGTTTTCGATACAGCTCAGGCCTCCTATTACATTTCACACCCCAAAAATATCCATCCCCCCATCACCTCAACGTAAACTCACTGTAATTCGTCCCTGCCGAACCACCAACAACTTGCCCCTCCATAACATCATGCGTATGAGCAAACGTAACCAGCGTATAACACCCATCCGCCCGCGGTCTCAACACAGCAGGCATTCGACATCCAAACAAGACGCAGACAACATCGCCCTCCTGGACAGCGTGCCCCGCACATCCCACATACCCGGTATCCGTCGCAAAGAAGTGCTTGTTCCCAAACAGCTGCGCCACGAGGAGGACCAAGTGGCGCGAAAGACGATCGAAATCGGGGACCTGGGCTGTGACTTCGTCCAGAGACGGAAGAAGCGCCGACCACGCGCCGCGTGCCATCTCTGTGCGTCCGGGCTGGAGGGTTTTCTCTAGACAGCCGTATCCCAGGGCGTCGGGGACAGGAGTTTTGGAAGTTGGGGTAGTGTTTTTTGCTCGGCCGTCATCTCGCGTTGTGACGATTCGCAGGAGCGTGTTGAAAGTATTCCCGCCGCTCAAGATCTTCCAGATAACGCCGTTGGCAAGCTCCCTGTCCGCCGCCGCGGCGCCCAGTCGTACGGTCAGAGCTCGATGGGCGTAGATCTGGCATATGCCCGTATCGCCCATAATCTTGAGCGTTCCGCCCAGCACGGCTTGCCTCGCCTCTTCTTCAGACACGGTACCCGCTTTCTTTTCCTCGCGGAACTGACGGAACGCACCCGTCGTTGAGGCATGGTGCTTCGTGATCTTGCCGACTGGCACCCCGCGCACGGTGATGGTGCCGCGGTCGGCGTCGTGGCGGATGTGCGTCAGGGGGATGCCCTGGGACGCGCCGCCAGTGTGGTTCCTCCATTCCTCCCCCACTGGGGTTTCGAACTCTGACGGCGTCGGTGATGTCAACTTTTCTCTCGGGTCCGTTATGGTGAGCCATCGATTGGCGCTCCAGTTCTGGCCTTCTGCAGCGTTGGGCCACGCCTTTGCTGAAAAGTCGACGCACCAGGACGGTAGGCCAGGGGTTTTTGTGCTATTATCGCCTGCAGCGTAGAGGAGCCACTCCAGACTTTGCTGGGACTCGAGGGCGGCGACCATGGCGTGGGCAAACGCCCAGCTGGCGGGTTTGGTGTAGTCGGCCTGGAAGCGCAGGTGCTTCTTCTCGACCAGTCCGAGCAGCGCAAAGACGTGATCTCTCTCGTCGGTTGCGTTGCGGTCGACGGTTGTCGCGAGCAAGTTGGCCATGTTGTGTCTCGGCTCGAAGCTCCCTCGCTTCTCGGCTGTCATGAGCGTGTTGAAGAAGACGAGGGCGGTTGCGTCTGTAAAGGAGTACAAGCCCCGAGTACCACGCGACGGAGCGTGCAGCCTCTCAAAGATTCCCGAGTCCCACATGCCTGCCAACATGACTCCCTTCCTCAGGACCTCAAACTCCATTGTTTTGTGCCCGATCATGACCAGCGGGTCGGCCTTGGCTGCAATGACCTCCTGAACAACCCAGATGCGTGACCACCAGGGTGACATTACAATCTTGCGCATTCCCTCCCGGAGTGCGTCCCCCGTCTCCCGACGCGAGGGAAGATGGGCGCTCGTCATGCCGTTGTTCTTGACAAGGTCGTCAATCGCCTCGTCCATGTCTGAATCGGATTCGCCAAGCCAGACGAGAACGCGCGATGCGGCGAAGTATATGTTTCGCATGAGACGGACCTGGTACGTCTTTTCCCAGTCGTCGGCTTGGTTGATGCAAATGGCATCGATCCAAAGTGTCCGCGGTTCTGTTTCCTTGCGGAGGTGTTGCAGCGCAGCCAAAAGGTTGTCAGATACCGCGAAGATCTTGTCGTTGCCGACGAAAATACCATTCTGATGGGACTGATCTCCCCATACGTAGGAGAGAGCTTCAAAGTCCCGAGAACCGAGTGGAACTGTTTCAATATAGCATCGGATCGGGGAGCCCCTGAAGCCCCGATGAGGTAGAATCGTCACGAGGCGAACTTGATTGGTCGGGGACGAGAGATGGCGGTAGGTGTACGCGCCTGTCCTTGACGATTTCGTGTTCGTTTGACCCATTGTGATTTGGCTTTTGGCTGATGGCTGAATGAATGTAGTCGACTTGGAAAATTCCGAGTCGAAGTTAAGTGTTCCGTGAATCTTCAGCCGCACCGGTCTAGACCCTCCGCATGAAACTGGAGCTGAAACCCCAGCGCCAACCCATCTGCGGCTTGGTCCAATAACAGCCTCTGACTGGGGAGCCGTTCAGGGGCTGCAGCCTTCTTGCGTCGAAAAGCGTTGAAGAGAAAGTGAATCACTTCCCCTGAAAAGTGGCTGATATCGGGTCGAGTACGGGAAAGACGTGAATTGGCGGCCGTGCAGCCACAGCTTCATCTTGGTGACTGTTGTCCCGAAATCTCCAACATACTCCGTTCCACCCCAATACATCGTATACAACTTGCTCCGATTCTTTCCTTTGAAACAGAGAAACCCAAGAGCCCACTTCAGCTTATTTTGCCAGCGCTTGACATAGGTACCATAGTCATGGCCAAGAGCGCAGATCGGCAGGTTGCTGTCTCTGTCGAAGCTGTTAGCCAGCTTCCGCGCTCCGTCACAGGAAGTAATCATGATGAAGCAAATTCCAGAGACATACTGTACGAAGCCGTGACATTCCCCCAATGGGTGAAGTAAAAAGAGTTTTGTCTCCAAATCGTCGTCCCGAAAGGGAGGGTGGAAAAGTGGGCTCCACACTGAATGTCACTAGCGGTGACGCTATTCCCACCAATAACTGGGCCCGAATCCTTCGGCTACCAATCAACCCCTGACTGAAAACCCGATTCGACGATGCGGGGATTGCAAACTGCGAATTTCCAACAAACCATCCTTCGACAATATGGCAACCGGTCTCCTCATCAACGCCCTCACAGGCATCGGGGCCCTCGTCACACTCCGCGTGCTGTACTGGGCCGTCCAATTCCTCCTCTATCACTTCTGGCGACCCTCGCGTCCACTGACCGCGTATAAACGCGCTGGCGCCGACAGCTACGCGCTCATCACCGGCGCGAGCGCGGGCATCGGTCTCGCCATTGGCCGCGCCCTCGTGCGCCAGGGCTTCGGCGTCATTCTCCTCGGCCATCTCCCCGATGAGCTCGCATCCGCTGCCAAGAGTCTCGATTCCCCGAATGTGCGCACGCTGGTGGTCAACGCGCGCACCGCCACGCCGGCGCAGATCGAAGAGGCAGTCAAGTCCATCTCGGATCTCAACGTCTCGATTCTGGTCAACAACGTCGGTGGAATACCTCTCGCTGATCCGCCGATGCGTAATCTCAGCACGTTGACCACGGCAGAGGTTGATGCCCATGTCGACTTGAACGCGCGATTCATGGCGCGCCTGACGAACCTCATGCTTCCGGTCCTGTCGTCATCAACAAAGAGGGGGAAGGGCGAGAGATCGCTGATCCTCAACCTTTCGTCTGGCGGTCGCGTCGGAGTCCCTTGGCTGGTTATGTACAGCGCTACCAAAGCCTTCAACTACGCGTTCACCACGGCCTTGGCGCGGGAGCTCGAAGATGATCCGGCGACTGCGCATATCGACTGCCTTGCCGTTGTCCCGGGCGAGGTGCAGAGCCAGTCAAACGTCATGGCAGAAGGTGGTCCAACGTCTGAGGTTTTTGGAAACGCTGTGGTGGGGGGTGTCGACGGGGCGGTGAAGCGGAAATGGAGGCATATTAGCCCCTATTGGGCCCATGATCTCGGGTTGACCTTAGCAGATCATGTGTTGCCTGAAAGTATGGTGACGCACTTTGCCCGAGAGGAGCTGAGACTGAAGAAGAGCCGATGGGATGTGATCATGGCCAAGCGACGTTGAGATCGCGAGGGTTTGGCGGCTCGAGAGCTTCGCGGAGCGATGAAGGAAGGGCCTGAGAAATCGGTCCCATAGATAGAGGCTCTGGATTTGGACGCTGATGGCGGACCTGTTGGTCAAGGCGTGTACTTCCAGGTGTACCAGGTCATCCAGATTTGGACGCAGTTAAGGGCGATGCTGACAATGCCAACCAGGATCGATATAAACAGAGCAAGCAACGCAATAAACAATGCATTTCCCTCCGTGCTGTGTCGATTGAACCAACGCTCGAGCTGGTTCCTTGGTGGGCGGCGAGTCATGAGCTGATGAAGGTGCGCCATTCGGTCCCCCCAGTAGACGAATTGGAAACTTGCCGGAGGGTCACGAAACACCTTGTATCCCTCGTACTCTGCGCATTCGGGATCGAAGCCTCGTCTTTCGATGAGCTCTTCCAGTATTTGCGCTGACCCAGGGTCGATGGGTGGGAAAAGGACTGCTTGCAGCGTGTACAACGTTTCCACCAAGATCTGGGGAGGCAGCGTGCCTCTAAACCCTGATGGTTAGCAGGGATGCTGGGAGGGTCAGGGGCGACTCACTGCTCGAGGCTTTTGTCAAGGCCCACAGCTAGGGGATCCGCCTGGCTTTGGTATCGACCGAGTTGCGCCCTGAGGAACTCGACGTGGTGGAAAACGTAGAGATAGTTCCTTTTCTCGTCGAACAAGAGATGCTCCGCGAAGTTATTCGTCGGACGGAAGCGGGCGCCGAGCCGTTGTTGCAACTTTCTCGCCCTCAGTGCTCGATATTCGACAGCAACCCTAGCTGCCTCTTGCGAGCTTCCCAGACTCAATGGGAAGAGACGGTCGATGAAGGAGCCAAGGGCTTCGTCCGATTTCCAAGACGAAGGCCTGTAGCCGCCAAGTGTGAATTCTGCCGAGTGATTTTCCTTCGCTGCCGGATCGATCATGAACATGGCCTGCAATGCCACGCTGAGAGCCTTTTCGTGGAACTGGATGTTGTGATCCGTGGCTGCAACCAGCCGACAGTGCTCTGCTGTTTCCTCCAGTGTCCTGGAGAAGCTGGAACGGAGGACACCAGCAGCAAGAAGCACGGCGTCATCGGTTACGGACTGAAGCGGTGGGGAGGAGTTGATGGTGACATGGAAATCGCTGTTCCGCTGCACTAGATCATCGTAAAATCGGAAATATGCCGAGAACTCGCCATTCCGACCGAGAATCTGCTGTGATAATTGTTTTCGATGCTGCACGTTATTTAGCGTCATGTTTGGCGAGCTTGGATGACCTTGGCCAGAATATTCCAAACTTGACGATCAGTGCAGTTTGGGGAGAGGAAGCAGAGCCTGCTGCTAATGATAAATTCGGGACGGAAAGCGCGTCTGCCTTTCCCGGTCTCGGATTTCTCCGCTTCAGCTTCTCAAATCTGCCTTGGCGTCCAATCAGCACCCCGATGGCAGCTCTGGCCGAAACGCGGGCCCCCGACTTCCTTCCCCTCGCTCAGACTTTGGGCACAGCCTCGCCCCCGAGTTTGGATTTTACACCGCCGGACCCGACAGATTCCCCAACTTCCAACTTTCTCCCTCTCCCTGCCTAACCCGGTGCACACGGAGCAAAACGACGCCCCGATTTATCCATTCACGCATGCCCGATCTCGTTCAGGAAGCTAGTCAACGGTGACGGCTTCATGCTCATTTTAGGGCCGATTGGGTCTTGGTCCGGTGCTTCAGCTGCTGTCGGCTCCAGCAGACCTCACATGATGTCATCCGGGCTCACCCGATTCCTCGATGTATTCCGGCCCCCAGAGCCACCCAAATTTCTCAACTGGCTCGCAAAAAGTGAGCTCCTTACCGCAAATTCCCAGAGCTTTTCCTTCGGCGATTCCGATGACAACAGGCGAGCGTCGTCCGCCTATGGCACCTTTGACTCGGCAATTCCAAGGGAAGCGACCGACCAGTCACTTTGCACGCTTGTCGACAGCTCAACCCAGGGGCACCCACAGCAAGAAACGAAACAAGGTCCACATTCGGTTGATTCCACGGGCACGACCAACAATTTGCTCGTTACTGGCGTTCCACTCCCTGGAAGCAATGATAGAATATGGCTTGGAAGACCGGTTCACTCTGCTGGGTGGAGTGTAGAGGAATATGAAGAGCATTATGAGTACGTCATCGGCGAACTCAAGAAGGCGGTAGACGAACACAAAACGCTCCGCGCCGATGGGCTCATCTACAGTCAGAGAATGGTAGGCACTTCTGCCGAGACATCGGCCCCAGCCATTGTCGTCAGCTGCCACAAGGATGACGAACACGCCCTCCGCAGTTGGTTTGGCAAGTGCATTTCGGATGGGCTACATTGTCGGGTTAAAACGAGAAAGTCGAGAAGATCAGCCAACAAAAAGTCATCAGGAAAGGCCCCAGCACAGCATGACAACAAACAGCCGCCCAGAACATTTGATATCGTCATATTTCCACGGCCGGGACCACCTCTCATCCGAAGAGCAGCTGAGACTGTTGTATTGGAACGGAGAGCCCCCAACAATCGATCCTTATGCGGAAGCCTAGCCCACTTCAACCGTCGCAGCGCAACCCTTGGGGTGTCTCTCCAGATTGGAGATGTTGTCAGAGTTCTCACTGTTGACCACCTCTTCGAGCCGAAGCCGAGACCCGGCACGATGACCGACACCGGCTACACTATTATTGGAAGATCACTCCTCCAGGGCACGGCAAGCCGAGTTCAACCTCCCGTGAGATTGTCGAATAAATCCGCCTATCTCGACTGGGGTCTGGTCGAGCCGCAACGCAGCGCGTTGTCACACAACTTGATCATGCTCGATGAAGGCAAAAACCCGACTCCACTACGGGACTTTGCCCCGCCACCGCTTCGCCAAACCCAAGTGTACATGATCTCGGGTTTGCACGGTCTTCGCCACGGTACCCTTCTCGGCGGCCTGAGTCATATCTCAACACAAAAAGGCCGAGCATTGTGTCCGGCCTTGACCTTCGTCCTGGAGTCCGGTGTCGTTGAGAACGGAGAATGTGGCTCAGTCATTGCTGACAGAGCGACCTTTCAGGTCTTTGGTCATGTTGTCGGAGCTGACGCAGAACTTGGCCTCGGCTACATTGTCCCTATTACCGAAACATTGGAGCAAATCAAAACAGCATTCCATGGGAGCGACGTCAAGATTTTCGACGCGACAGCTCCTAAGAATCCGACGGACCAAGGTGCAGTAGGATCAACTCTCGCTGAATGTACCGACCCTTCGACTGCCGGTGGGGAGGTAGCCGACGAGCATTCGCCTTCACGGCTTTCGGGGAGCGTCAGCGGCAGTCTCACCACAATGGTATCCAAGAAAGCGAGAAGCATCCTGACCTGGCCTTCTCTGTCTCTCCCCCTCCTGGTCCCGATATTTGCTGTTGGGACGTTCATTCCCCCCATTCTCCTGTCACTACCGGTAACCACTGGGTGGTACGATATGCCTACAACTTCCCCGTCTCACACAAGCGTCCCGATACAACATTTCCCCCGTGGTGTCGATGCTCCGAAAAAGTACCAACCGAGTGTGGACGGTTTCTTCGATCGCGACATGTGCGTTGCCAAATATCTTCAGAAAGGCCTCGAATGTGGCAATTCGCCAGTCCCTGTTTTTGAACGGGAACCAGATCACTCGCTTACCTCTCCCGGAGTGGCAATGACCATCTCCATCGACGGCTGTGAGAGGCTGTGTGGGTCCGCGCCTGATACGGCGTACTACCTCGATGCCGGCCCGCGATTCATGACGTGGATACTCCCAATACTCCTGTTGTTGAGCAACATTGAGTTGACTGCGATAAACAAGAGGAGGCTTTATGCGTGTGTTCAGGTGCTGGGGGACCCAGTCGGTACACTTTGGTCGCTCTTGGACAAATTCCAGGCATTGTCACGGTGTCTGGAACTGGCCTACTCGACACAAATGAATGGGCTAGGGTGGGGGACAGACCACTACCAGGCCTCTATCGTTGCGACAGTACTCGCAGGTTTCGAAGAGGCTGCCGGTCCCTCTCGTTGTCCCCCTCAGCTGCTACGAGACTTGGTCGAGCAGTTTCAACCTACGACGACGGACTTGACATTCATGATATGGAGAGAATCGGCACAGCAGCTCTCGGACAGCAGGCCACGCAACTGGCTTCCAGCGTGCATTGCCGGCATAACCTTTGTCTTTGACCTCCTTTCGGCGTTCTTCTTCATAGCTAAGGATGGCAGGGTCCCGACCGGAGGTATCTTGCCTCTGCTAAGTCTGAGCTTCCTCCTTCCTGCTGCTCTTCTGAGTAGTCCGATAGGCGCGTCAGACAATCGCCCCGTTATGGGGACACTTCTCCGCTTTATACAGGACGCTAGACACGCAGCCAGACTGGAATCCGACCACACACATGTCAACTCAACGTTGGACAAGCTCGAAGCGGCTCTGGACGTTGAGGGCTTCCGAAGCAGCAGGACATGGGACCAGTACTTCCAGTCGCTTTCTTTCGTCGGTGGTGGACGCAACCTTTACCGCCCCATTCTCTTGCGAGACACCGAACCAAACCACTACGCTCGCCTGAAATGGATACGCTCTGGAAAATTTGGCCGGTTTCTCCTGGCAGCTTGTCCCGTTCTCGGCGGCCTCGTCGGGACGCTGGCTGTCGTCGCCCACAGCAACTTCTCCCAGCTCTCTGTGCTGCTGGTTCTCTACTTTTGGATTCTGGGCGCGGTCTTCACTTTCGCGTTGCGTACGATAGCTGACCGTCCTGAGAACATCTTCCTCAGGCGGAATCGTCATCACGCAGCACTTGTTGTTCATCTATGTACAGGTGTGGCGAGCAGCTGGTTTCTCTTCAGAGCGGCACGTCAACCCTTGGCTGGGGACCTGAGATCCGATGAGGAGATTTGGAGAGTTTTTGCAATTTCTCTTGGCGTTGTATTGTTTCACTTGCTGTTCACGCTGGGTGTGATGGGGTTGTACTGGAAAGGGATATCGGCAGTGTGGCGTTCGAAGTTGACAGGCAGAAAGATGGCAGTCGAGTCATTTTGGGCAAGGGCTAGGTTGCAGCGGAAGGATTTTGTGCCATCGGCCGAATCCCGGAGTGCGGGTGACGGAGTGTTGTATTTGGATAAGTAGGGACCACGGGTGTCAGCGGTCAAGCGAAACGTCGATGGCTCCTTGTTAGAGGGCAGGATTTGGCGGCCTCCCGATGGATGTTGAGATATGGGTCTGTTATGGCAACGCGGTTATGATGTTTGGACCAATACATCTCGTTCGCTTGGACTTCAATGGCTCCGGTCAACGAATCAAAAGGCCCTGCAGGATCATTCCAGGGGCTCAGCCGCTCGCACCTCGAACAAAGGCGCATCTCCCACCTCCCTTTCCTGAGCAGATATCCAAGTGGTACTGTTCAATAGTACCGTAGGTAGTCATACGAGCCAGTAGAGTAAGGATAAATGCCGTAGCCTGACGGCCCGTGCTGGGCGGTGGGACGGCATGAATCACTTCTAGGTTGGTTCGGCTGAGCGGAGACTTGGATCTCGCCAAGATGTCTGCCGAAGAACAACATAGCCTCACCCACAAAGTAACCGAGCTGAAGAGGATTGCGGCACAGAATTTACCCTCTCAGCTCAAGACTGCCCGTGGATGGAGCTTGCTTAGAACCACGATACGGTGCAGCACTCACAGTGTAGCGGATCCAAAGTCAAGAAAACACGATGTGACGCGTTGTCGCCTTGGCTCTACTCTTGACATGGCAGTTCAAAGCTCAATGTCAGTGTTAAAAAGCATACAGTAAACCATCAAGGAGGAGGCAGTGCACGATGGATACATCCGAATTCGGCAACTCGTATGGATTCAGAGGAACAGCAACCCTCAAATCGCCACAAACATCATGATGCGACAAGACTCTTGGAATTATGCACAAGATGGTTCTCCAAGATGCTTCGGTGAACTCGTTCGGTATGGATCATCGGAGCAGTTGAGGAAGATGTCGTCCGAGGCTGAAGCTGATTTCGTCTACGGCAACAACACGCCGAGCAGATTTCAGGAGCTGCGCTGGGGGCTGGGCCTGTGTATATAAGCTCTCTTTGCTTCCCGTCCAGACAGAAAGAAACCATCATCAATCCCATCTTTCCCACCACCACTTCGCCCATCCAACCAACAACCTCTAAATCAACAAGACAATTCCCACCCCCTTTTCCACCACCAAAATGAAGTTCCAACTCATCACTATCCTCTCCGCCATCTCGGCCGTCACCGCCCTCAACGCCCCTACCGCTGGCGGTACGTCACCCAGGCCCTCCCAGCTTTACCCCTATTCACCTCCTTTCCCACCCCAACCCCTCTTCACAAGAAAACAACAAACAAACCCCTAACAACACCAGTCCTCGCCGCCCGCTCCGCCCTAACCGAATACAACCGCATCACCACCCTCGCCGAAACCGCCCGGCGCAACTACGACGCTCAGTCCCCCGACAACGCATCCTCCCCCGTCGAACCCCGCTGCGACCGCCTCAATGACCCCTGCTGTCCGGATGGAACTGATGGATGTGTTGAGGACTTTTGCAAGTTTGGCGATGGGATTAACTATGGGGCTTGCTTGCTTGGTATGTTTGTTTCTTGCCTGCTTGGGAATCTCTTTGTGCTTTGAGGGAACAGGATGATGCTAATGAGGTTGTTTGTTTTTGGTAGGATGCTGCAATGCTTGTGGCAATAAGAGCAATTATTGCAAGTGGTAGTGGAACTGGAGGGTGGAAAGGGGCGGGAAGTACTGTGTTGTCAGGGGGATGTGTTTTGGTGTCACGGTGGTGACAATGTGGGAAGTGCTGAGTCGTGTCAAGTGGGTTGCTATGTGATGGTGTTTCCGGGACTATGTCGGGTAAAAGATGAAACTGCAGCGTCACGGTTACTACCTGAACCTTTCCCCCAGTGTCTATTTTGTGTGAGTGAGAACCATCCTCGGCTCAGGTTGGGGTTGATGGGCACGGGGAAATCTGAGAAGGAATCTACCCTGAGGCTCTTTGTCGGCGGCTGCTGACGATGTCGACGACCGATTTATGTTGCATTGGTGCAAGACTCGCCAAGACGATCTCCGAGTCGTCTTCATTGGTTCCTGTTGGTCTTGGCCCAAGGTCAGCGGCAAGCTTCCGAACGCTTCGTTCTGCTGTAACCCGCCCGCCAAGCAAGCTGTGTTGGAGTTATCAACGTCACAAATAATCGAGTCCAGCCATAGGCGGCAAAGAGGGCTCAAAAGACGCATCCCGATGTGGTAGCTCGTTTTGAGTATTTTTCATTCATGGCTGCGGCATGCGTCCGAAGAGCCGCTGCTATATTGCAGAGGTAACATCAAGGCCACATGCGGTAGCTCGTGTACATGCAGATCCACAACAACAGTAACCCTTACAAGTTGTCATCGCGATGCGGGGCGCAACCATCAGAGTCTTGGAATCAAGCGCTAGACTGATCTCCACGGTCTTTCGGCGAGTGTTTTTGGTCCGGATCGTCGCCGGAGAAATTTACGGGCATGCAGTTCAAGCTGAGGTTGGAGACTCGTATGGTCTCCTCCTTGGAAAAGGGGAATGCTTCAATGCAAGGGGGTTTGGGACGCAGGCCTTTTGATCGTGGTATATAAACCCCCTCTGTCTTGTCTCCGGACAGAAGAAAACTTTAGCAGCATCTCATCACAGACAGCCCCCAAACACACCATCACAACATCCCACCCAACTACTCCACCAACCAACCCCCTTTCCACCTCACAATGAAGCCTCAATTCATCGCCCTCTTCGCCATCTCGGCCGCATCAGCCCTCAACGCCCCTCCCCCGACAGTCCTCTCCGGCCGCGCCGCCATGGCCGAGTACGATCGGGTTACCTCCCTCGTCGAAACTGCCCGTCGCAACTACGACGCCGCCAACTCGCCTAATGAAGTGTCTTCCCCCATCGAACGCCGCTGCGACCGTCTCAACGACCCCTGCTGCCCCGACGGAGCTGATAGCTGCGTGCCGGACATGTGCGGGAGCGTCAGTGCGGAGCAGTGGTTGGGCTGTTTGCTTGGTATGTTTACCTCCTGACTTTGGCGTTTATCTGAGGAGAGGAGAGGTGCTGATTTAGTGCTTGTGGGAATAGGATGCTGCGTGGCTTGCGGAAGGGGTAATAGTCGGTATTGTCGCTGAGGTGGGGTGAAAATAGGGGTCACCCTGGCGACAAGGAGGATGGGGTGTTGTTGCCATGAGCATGTTTGTGGGGGGCACTGACTTCACAATTATATGTGCAAATCGGGCTGCAGTGGCCATTACATGTAATTGGCAATGATTTGAAAGAATGCCATTACTCTGTAACCGCCTAGCGTATTTCAGGTGACGGTAGCGTTTTGTCATGGTAGTCAACGCGTTGGTGACTGCCCAGGTGGACTGTCCGGATTTCTTCCTTCACTTTCCGTCCAAAAACGACGTACCGGCACATTCCCCCCTTCCCAAAACCAACCATCCACAAAAGGAAAAGTCACGAAAACCCCCACCTGCAAGCCTGCTCCCCACTCAAGATGCGGCCGTACCCCTTAAGCCAGGCCTCCACCCAGAACCAACCCCCCCACTCAACGCCGCACACGCCATTCAGGAAGCGGGCAGCCTCCACCATCTCACTGGTGCCGCAGGGCTGCGCGCCTCCCCGGCTGCGGCCGTAGACGGTGGAGCTTCCGACGCGGACCCACATCATGCCCGACATGGTCAAGCTCCGCGCCGGGATCTGGCCGCCGACTTGCCGGTAAACAGCTCGAGCTTCTTCATGATTGCTTGGCCCGTCGAGTTGTCGTAGGTGATGCCAAACAACCCGTTCGGGCCCTCGGGAACGATGAACCTGCCGTTGCGCGTGATGAGGTGCGTTGGGGAAGGCTCGGAGCGTCCGACCATTGGGACGGCCGTGACTTCAATACGAGAGACCTGCCATCATGGCAATAAGGGAAACAAGTAAGAGGAACATAATGTATAACTCAAAAGCTTAGGAAAATAGCAATGCTTGAAAGTTTTACTGCACTTGAAAGAGAAAGAGGAGAAGCTAATGAAGAACAGCAAGTCAGTCAACCCAGCCGGGAAACCACGTCTTTTATACTTCATTTGATGTATCCTGGCTGTCATGTGGCCAAAAAGACACAGGGTGAAAAAAAAAAAAACACGCCATCCGTGTTGCCGCGACGGTCATGATGGTCTCCGACATGAAGTTCAGCGTGGCTGGAATTTCTCCAAAATAGCCCCGATGGGTGCTTCGGCGTAACCTATGCTTTTCTTATTATGCCAGCAGCGGCCGCAATGAGGTACCGTATTATGCCACAAAATTAGCTTTTACTCAGAGACCGTGTACGCCTTAATAGGTTTATCAGAGGCTTTACGTAATGCCGTAAAAGCCTTGCCAGATACAGCCAATAGCGTCTTTTCATTCAAGGAGCACCTGATGGCTTTGCGTAAGGCCTCTGATAAACTTATTAAGGTCTGCCAAATATAGCTGAGGGTGTGTTTATCGTCTAAAAGCGTTCGATCGCTTTATATAAGCCCTCTGATAAACCCATCGAAGCGAGTAATGAATTAGAAATAGCTCTCGATGTTTCAAGTTTAAGTGCACGTGAATGAGAAAGATGCGAAGCCGAAGAACAGAAAGCCAACCACCCCAGCCAAGATACCCGTCTTTTTTTTTATAGCTTTTACTCTTGCTCTGTGCAAGCCTTAAAATTTTCGTCGCCGCCTTCCGCAAAGCCATCTAACGCCGCTTGTCTGTCTCGGGTTGAAACATGATGTCATCATCTTGATCAAAAGATGGCAAGAGGCTGCGAGTCGCACTCGCAGAGATTCGTCGGTGACCATGGAAAGGGTCGGAGCGGGTTGCCTGATTGAGTGCTGGAAAGAGATGTGCGTGGCGGCCGTGCAACCACGGCTTCGTGTTGTTGCCTCATTGAAAGGGTGCTCAAAGAGTGCTGCTTCCTTTTAAATAATAAAAGACTACAGCTCCAGTCTGGAACCTTCTTTGGTGACGACATCGGAAGAAACCAGACCACAGAAGGCGTGGCGGTAGCCCCAGCCATTATAAATTTGGGCCCAGACACCTGCACAATCCAACTCTCTCCTTCATTCAGCCACATCATTCGCACAACCTTATCCCATCGTCCAGTCCAGATTCACACTTTCCTCAGGCGAAACCCAACGAGTAATACACCGACTCCACCCGATGCTTGCATGGCATCCATGTCCCTGAAAGAAGATCCCGGGTCCGATTCCAACGTCAACATGGACGCCGGGAATTCGTCAAACGCTCGCCGCTCGGAATCGGGCGCCGACTTGGAGCACATGCATGACTCGGATTCTCTCGGTTCCGATGTTGTTGTCGGCGAGAATTGCGAGAACTTGTGGCTGTACCGGCTCTACCCACGAATGGCCGATGGAGTGATTCGGCAAATCGGTGGCTTGATTGACGCAGAAGACTATTTTCCAAGTTCGTTCAACACAGAAGCGTACATGAAGGCTGTGTCCACATTCAAAGCACAGGAAGTACCCGTCTTTTCCAGGGAGAAGATCAAGCACCTCGCAGACGTGTTCGACGCATGGCAGTCAGCATCAGCCGAAGCAGCGAAGGCCAACAAGGCCACTCTTACGGATCTTGTCGGACGCACGTTTGAGATTTCTTGCCAGGTTGGCCAAGTGGCGACGGAACTCGACGCCCGAGTGACGCTGGGCAGGTAAGATTGACATTCATGATTTCAACCACGACGTTCATGTTGGTGCTGACTTCAAGTTGAAACAGCGACACGAGACACCTGAGTCACACTCACCAAGTCATCAGGGGAACGCCTACTGTTGACTATCATCTGCCGGCCCGGGTCCCTCACCTCGGCATATGTCCGGCCAGGTGGATGGACTACATGGCGCTCCGAGTAGCCTACATTCCATTTCTGCAAAACTCCCAGACCAAGGCGATTCTCAAGTCGGCACCGAATGGCAACGCCAGACATTGGGACCTTGACGAGCTTCAGCAGTTGTTTGAAAAGTCAGTGGACAGTTGCCAAAAGTGCTCTCCGGTGTTCACGACCGTCAAGGAAATCCTAGGGAACATGAAGCTTGAAGGCGTTCGCAAAGTCGTCATGTTCGGGGGTTCCACCATGGAGAAAACGCACATGCAAGCTGAAGTCTTCAACCAACACCGCCTGCTGTTGTTCGTCGCCGAGTGTCTGCTCGAAGCCAACCGCCATGACATCAAGATATTCGCCCAGGATCCGGTATATGGCTCCAGGGACAAGGAGTTGCTTGCGGCGAACGGTATCACAGTGCTTGACGACCCCCGTGGCCTTCTGGAGGTCGACAAGACGTGCATCGTCATCGAGATGGGAACTTCCATCATGGCTGGAGTCATTTCAGACATTGCAAGACCGGCGGCCATGATCTGGTCTTGCATGACTCGGGAGGGAGGGCTGTGCACGACGGCCCGCTCTCTAAGAATGGCAGAAGAGTACCATGTGGTCGACTTGCCGGAGGATGACAAGGTTATGTCATTCAACCTAAAGATGTATGTGCGGAAGGACCTCCGCCAGGCTCAGGAGACAGATGGTGCAAGGGAGTCGAATGGCCAAGGTCACGAGACAAATGGCACAAGGGAGTCGAATGGCCAAGGTCGGGAGACAGAGCGTGCAAAGGAGTCGAATGGTGCCGACTTGCCAGTGTCCATAGACTGAGTGACTTTAGCGGACTGTAGTCAGAGGTGTGGTAGAAGTCCTAGCACTGCAATATGATTTATTATAAGCTATTTCTAATGCATTACTCGCCTCGATAGGCTGATCAGAGACCTAGTACGCAAAGCCATCAAACGCTTTTTTTACAATTAACTCGCCATTGGCTATATTCAACAGGCCTCGATTAGTTTATCAGAGGCTTTTTGTAAAGCCATCAAGCGTTCTTTATATAATGAATAAGCCATCGGCTATATTTAACAGGCCTCGATGGGTTGATCAGAGTCCATATGTAAAGCTATTAAGCGCTTTTCATACAATACATACACTGTTGGTTATATTTGGCAGGACCGAATAGGTTTATCAGACTCCTTACATAAAGCCAGTCAGAGCTTATTTGTACAATAATTACACTATGGGCGGTAACTCACAGGCCTCGATAGGTTTACCAGAGGCCTTACGCAGAGATATCAAGCGCTCCTTGCACGCACGATAAATACACCATTGGCTGTACTCGGCAAGGACTTTACGGCACCGAAATAGGGGGTCTGCGCAGCTAATACAGGCCAGCTTGCGGCATTGCGTATGGCCTCTGATAAACCCCATGAGGCGTGCACGCTCTCCGAGTAAAAGCCAGTTTTGTGGAATAACACGAGACTTTTATTTGATGAATCTTGGCCGTCATGTGACCAAAATGAACACAAGATATAAAAAAACAAAAAAAAACACACACGCCACAAGCCCCGGCGTTGCAAAACAAAAGGGGTATCAAGCGGTAAGCCAGTTTACGGTTTTGCAAGGCACCACTGATAAAGTTTTCAGGGTGTGTGACTCTTGCAGTCTCTTGCCGTCTTTTGAACAAGACGACGGCATTAGGTATGTTTCGACCCGGGACAGGTTGCACCTTTGGTGTCGCGCCTCCCCATCTTGACGCACCCGGTCCGTCTGTCATCAAGGTTCCCTCTCCTACACTCGTCAGCGTTTCAAGAAGGAGAGGAGAGGATGCAAAAAAGATGAAAAAACCATACAGGATAAACCTCAGGTTGGAACGTTCTCGACGATTCGACGTGGGCCTGATTTGAACAGACGCTCCCGAAGGAACAAGATTTCTAGTCTTGCGCATTAGACCACTCTGCCACCACGCCATGGTTTCATGAAAGGTGGATGTGGAAGACTCGCTTACGTGCTCACGACTCAAACTCGAATGTGATGAGGTAAAAAGTTTGTGGTGGAGAAGCAGCGGAAGACAGACGACGACCCCGAGAAGGGGAATGGCATGAGTGCGAGACTGCGAACACCACATTTCTTGGGGAAAAAAAAGCCACCACTTCTCACAGTCTCCTCGCCTTTTTGAGACTGCCCGACATCTCGCCGTCAAGGCGACGGCCTCGCGATCGGAATTGCGAACGTTATGACTTACACCCGAAATTTGGTCTCGCCTGACCAATCACAGCCAAGCGGACACCCAAGCTCGGTTTCCGATGACTTCGACGATGCCAAGATCCGCGCCCCGGCCTTAGTCAGTGACCCAGCTGCCAAATCTGCTTCCTAGACCTGCGGGAAGTCATCCTGCATTTCCCTAGTTGGCTGGGGCTTCGAATCTCGACTCGGGCCGAGTCAGCGGTGAGAACCATGAGATCTACCCACAACCCGGCCCCTGTGCGGCAACGGAGATGGCGATAACCCAAGTGAGAAATGGAAAATGGTCCGAGATGGGATAACAGCTTATGGGGCAAACGGCGCCTCAGCTCCTTCATAAAAGAGGGCGGTTCCAGCTCGTTCCTCAACCAAGCAAAGCGTCACTGCACCATCTTCAAGATCATGCTTACCACCCTCCGCAAAACCGGCTGGGCTTCGGCCCTAACCCACACCCTGTCATACCTAGCCGCCCTCCCAACCGCAACCAGTCTCTTCTCCTCCCCCGCCTCCGCCTCCGACGCCTCTCCCAGCTGGGCCTCGTCCATCGAATCCGAGCTCGGGCCCCTTCTCGCGCCCTCAGCGCAAATTCTGCTTCCATCATCGCCCGACTTCCCAACCTACAACGAACGCTGGAGCGAGACCGGCCGTCCCACGTACGCCGTCATCATCACCGTGACAAACGAAAATGACGTTTCAGCCGCGGTAAAGTACGCAAACAAACACGACATCCCGTTTCTCGCCACGACCGGAGCGCACGGGACCTGGCACGGCTTGGACAAGCTCCAGAATGGCATGGCTATCTACATGCGCGGCATCAACCACTTCGATCTCAGTCTCGATGGGAAGAGCGTTACCTTTGGCGGTGGCGTTAGGGGCACGGATGTGGTGAATAACCTGTGGGCGGTCGGGAAACAGACTGTCTCCGGCGCCTGCACGTGCGTGAGCGTCGCTGGTCCGGCATTGGGAGGCGGTCATGGCTTCTTGCAGGGGCAGTACGGGTTGCTGGCGGATCAAATCATCGGGGCGAGAGCCGTCCTCGCCGATGGAGAGGTCGTGGTGGCTACCGAAGATGAGAACGCTGACCTGTTGTGGGCGCTGAAAGGGGCGGGTCACAACTTTGGAATCGTAACCGAGTTCCAATATCGCGTGTACGATGCGGTCAAGCCGGATTGGGCGTACGAGTTCTTGTTCTTCTCCGGGGACAAGGTCGAGGAGCTGTATGAGGTGCACAACGAGATGATGGAGTATCAGCCAGCAGAGGCTGTGCAGTGGTCTGTGTGGAGGATGGATCCCGAGGTTGACCCTGTCAATGTGAGTCTTTCAAGTCGTCTGAAGGAGAGGGTTGACTAATTTTCCCAAGCCCATCATCTCTCTCTTCGTGTTTCACAACGGCGGGATGGAGGCCCTGGTCGAGTACACGGAGAAGCTCCACAACGTTGGACCCTACCACTCCTTCTCCGGTATCACGCCGTATGTCAACCTCTCGAGGGTTGCCGGCTTCGACCTCGATGGCGCTGTCTGTCAGCACCTCAACTCCGTGTCTGTGTTCCCCGCAGATGTCGAGAAGTTCGACATTCCCGCCATGCGCGCATGGTTCAACGAGTTCAGCAACATGCTCAGCGAAGAGCCGGCGCTGCAGGGATCATTTTGCCTTGTCGAAGGCTACTCCACACAGGCAGTCCGGGCGATCCCGCAGGAGAGCACTGCATTCCCGCACCGCAACAAGAACCTGCTCCTGTAAGCAACCTTTCCCGGGAAGGAGACATCCTCATGCTGACGCGAAGTAGAGCGCCTTTAATCACGCACAGCGTCCTTGGAAACAAGACCCTTGATGATATTGCATTCGCATGGGGCGAGCGACAACGCAACGTCATCTACCCTGACGCTAGCACTAGGCACAGCTACGTCAACTATGCCGCTGGCAGCGAAACGGTTGAGCAGCTTTACGGGTACGTCAACTTCGTCTTGGGATTGTCTCCGCTGCTGACCGAATATTTCTAGGTTCGAAGAGTGGCGTGTAGAGAAGCTGAAGGCCTTGAAGGAAAAGTACGACCCCAAGGGAAGGTTTGGATGGTTTGCGCCGATCATTCGAGACTCGGAACTTGAAGACGAACTCTGAGGATGGGGTTCTGGCCGTTGGAGTGTTATATGCTGAAACGGTCGCTTTTACTGTCGAATGATTAGTCTGATTTCCCCCAACCCAACCGCGCAATAATGGAATTGATGGTGAGACATGTCCGGCGCGTCGTTGGGAGTAGCTTCACCGCGCAATCCGCAGCGATAGATGCCTAGGCCTGTATCGTCCCACTTTTCCTGCGCAGGGGTTCGCGGGAGAAAGCTGCAGGTAGCAAGGCATCCTTCGCAGGACTCCGAGGGTGGGCGCGTCAGATCGACAGAGGCGCGGATGACAGACGCTGGGAAGATTTCTCATGAACCAAGCCCTGTTGAATCGCGGATCCTGCACCCAACTGTTCGGGAGTCGTTGCGGAGCGCCGGAGATGGGTGTGGGGCAAGCCACGCCCACCAGCCACTGATTGTCACGCTAGCCACGCCACAGTGCGGGGTGATAAAGTGCCCCACTGAAAAGTTCAAAATTTAGTCCCCCCCCCCAAAAGTGCGACCGCGCTGTGCCCCGCCATTTTCTCCAAGACCATCAAGATCCAACGAAAATGTCAAAACGAAGCGCCGACGAAGAAAAATTGGCTGGCCCCCTCAAGGCCGGCGGCCGGCCAGACGCCATGGACGTGGACGACAAGCCGAACGACATGGGCGAGTTTGAGGACGAATTCGAGGACGAGTTCGAGAGCGAAGACGAGATCATCGAGGCCGGCGTCGACGGGCGACCAGACGCGGAGCGCGAGGCCGAGGAAGCAGGTGAGGCAGCGGAGACTGGCAAGAAACTCGACTGAATTGCTAATATTCTGTTAAATGTAGGGATGGACGTGGACAGCGGACCCGGGACCTTTATCGTTGGTCGCACAAAACTCGATCCCGGCCAGACGCTCTCCCCAGACCCGACCACGTACCGAATGCTCCACAGCCTGAGTACACCGTGGCCATGCCTTTCCTTCGACATTGTTCGCGACGGTCTTGGAGACAACCGCAGCGTGTATCCGGCGACAATGTACACGGTTTCTGGGACGCAGGCAGACTACAGCAAGTCCGATGACAACGCTCTGTTGGTCATGAAGTTCAGTGGCCTGAGCAAGATGGACGGCGAGGATGGCGAGTCAAGCGACGAGGAAGACGAAGACGAAGATGCCGACCCTATCCTCGAGTCCAAGACTATTCCCCTGAACTCTACCACGAACCGCATTCGGGTCCACCAGACTGCTTCTCAGGACCCATCACGACCACCGACCACACTGACAGCAACGATGACTGAGTCCACCAACGTCTTGATACACGATATCACCCCCCACCTCGCCTCCTTCGACACCCCTGGTACCCTCATCACGCCTCAGCAAAACAAGCCGGTCTGCACAATTCGGGCGCACAAGGCGGAGGGTTACGCTGTGGATTGGTCCACACTTCACCCGGCCGGGAAGCTTCTCACTGGTGATAACGACAGTCTCATTTATGTCACAACACGGACAGACGGCGGCGGCTTCGTTACGGACACGCGCCCCTTCCAGGGACACACGAGCAGCGTCGAGGACATCCAATGGAGCCCTTCGGAGGCATCCGTTTTTGCATCGGCCTCAAGCGACGGCACAGTTCGCATCTGGGATGTGCGAAGCAAGAGCAGAAGCCCCGCGTTGAGCATGCAAATTAGCACCACCGATGTGAACGTTATCTCGTGGTCGAGAAAGACGACCCACCTGCTCGCATCAGGAGCTGACGACGGCGAGTGGGCAGTGTGGGATTTGCGACAGTGGAAACCGAAGCCGGGCGGTGGCTCCGCGCCAGGAAAGCCGGACGCGATCGCCAGCTTCAACTACCACAAGGAGCAGATCACGAGCGTCGAATGGCACCCGACCGATGACAGCATCGTCGCCGTGGCGGCTGGGGACAACACCGTCACGCTCTGGGACTTGTCGGTGGAATTGGATGACGAGGAGAGCAAAGACACGGCGGGCGTCCAGGACGTCCCATCACAGCTCTTGTTTGTGCATTACCAGAAGTTGGCGAAGGAGCTCCATTGGCACCCCCAAATACCCGGCGCGCTGGTGGCCACTGGAGAGCAGTTTAGCGTCTTCCGGACGATCAGCGTTTAGACGAATACCAACTAAAGCGTGCTATCATCGCGCTTATTACTTTTTCTGCAATCGCATTCTCTCGCCCCAGCGCCTCTTCTTCAATTCGGCCTGAAGAACTCCAGACCGGTTAATCCCTTCGTACAGGGCCGAAGCTGCCAATGTCTTTGCATCCCTCGCGCCCAAGCGCCACAGATCCCCGTAGTCGCACACACGAAGCTTGATCAGTTCCTCAGACGTTCGCCTGCCCGCTACCTTTCCCCTCAGGCTTTCAATCTCTTGGCGATCCAGCTCCTTTTCCCATAGGAAGATGGCCATGCGTTCGTCCGACCTGCCAGGGCTGGGATACATCGCCGACTGCAAATTCTCCGCCTCGGAAATTCGTGATTCCCGCAGCGCCAACTCCGTCATATCAATCAACTCCGATGCGAGTATCTTGAATCCCGTCTCCTCTAGAATTTCCTTCGCAGCAGCACCGACAAAGTTGTTCTCGTGATCCAACATGCCAGCGGGGATCTCCATGAAGGACAAACTCCCGGCTGGTACCCGGGGCTGTTCGGTCATGACCACTAACCGTTCATCCCTCGAGTCTTTGGGCTTCAGCACCATCAATACGGCCACACTGCCCCCGCGAAGAGACGCTGTACCCGGTAGAATTTTCCCTTCTTGGTTCTCCATTTCGACTGCCAGCGTGACGGATCCGATTTGGCTGTGTGTGAACCAGTCGACAGACTGCACTGTGATGGACCTCAGGGTGAAAGGAGCTCTGTGGAACACATGGTCCTCGTCTTTTTGGAGCTTGAGGTTGGCTTGCAGCGTCGATCGCCACGTCTGGAAAGGGGGAAAGCTGAGCAGCTGGCTCTCGGTGATGTCGGGCGTCAATGTCACGGGAACGGGATTTCCGAACCCTTCAAGCGTGAACTTTGACATGGCTGGATGGCTTGACGACAAAATTCTGTGTAAGTTTGAGCTTTGGAGGAGCTTAAATAGGCAGTCGCTGGCGAGAACTAGGAATGAGGTGATCAAGGTTGGACTGGCCCTTCCTGGGATGGGGGTGCCGAAAATGTTGCTTATTCTTCATGGCCGTTATTCTTCATGGCCGTTTCGAAAAAGAAAAGAATGCGCAGGGCCTCGACCCAACCTGAGTTCGAAGGACCCGTCCGGTTACGGTGTTTCATCCAGGCCTGGGCGGCTAGCAGAGGAGGGAGGATACCCCTGGCCCCGAAGTGGGGGTGGTGCCAAGCGGGCCGCTTGCCGGCCAAGATCGGAGACTAACATGGGTCGATCTCGGGCTAAAGCGCCCCAGCCGCATCTGACAAGGAGCGACATTGATCTCAACAATCAGATGCACGCTGATTGATGTCTCGATTTGGAACAATCTACCAAATGCTGTCAACACGCAAGGCTAGGTTGAGCAGTGGGCCGACGTTGTCGACGCGTAAAGACAACCTCATTGGTCTGTTAAGTTGGTAATTGGTTGCAAGTTAAGGTTGTACGACAAACCCCGTGGCTTCTTGAAAACTGAGTGTTTCAATTACCGGTCACGAGGCGCGAGACCGATATCTGTTTTTCCCTTTTACGTTTGGTTGCTTCAGGAATTGAGGCGTGGCCGCAACGACCGCCACACGTCATCACCTCACTACCATCTCACCTGTTGCAACCTGTCCGCGACGCGTCCCAAACTAGAACCATGGCTCACATCCCAAATACCGACGACTACTACGCCGTGCTGGAGATCGCAAGGACGGCGAATAATGACGAAATGAAGGCGAGCTACAAACGCCTCGCTCTATCACGACACCCTGACAAGAACAGGGAGAATCCCAACGCAACGGCCGAGTTCCAACTCGTACGTTTCTCACCCTTCCCCCCTCCATCATCAGTGAGCTAACCCGATTCCCCCCTCAGCTCCAAGCAGCCTATTCCACCCTCATCGACGCCGCCGCGCGTCGCAAATACAACCTCCGCCACCCACCGGCACCCACCGCCCGACCCAAACCCAAACCCAAATACCGGCCAAATCCAGTACGGCAGCCAGAAGAAGTCAGGCGATGCCGAGACCTAGTCGTCACCCTCGAAAAAGAACTCTGCGAGCTCCGCTTCCAAAAGTCGCAGCAGGAATCGCTCCACGCCAAAACAACATACTCCATCCACGCATTGGCGGCCGCCCTCGATCAAATGCGAGAGTGGGAGCAACAAGAGGCCGAAGAGGAAGCCGCTAGGGAAGCGTTCGTTTTCTCGTGGGATGGGTACGGATCCGAAGAAGACATGTACGAAGAAGAAGACATGTCCGAAGAAGAAGTTGAAATGGAAGAGCGCGAGGCGGCCAGGCAGCGGGCGGCCGCGGAGCGAGAGGCTGAACGGTGGGCTGGCGTGGCCGAGGCCGAGAGGCTCTGGTTGTTACGGGAGGAGATTGCTAGGCGGATCTATGAGTTGGGGCGCCGGATTGCGGAGCTGGGGAGGAGGAGGGAGATGGCTGAGGAGGAGTTGGTGGCTGCGCTGGAGCGGGTGAAGGCGGAGGGGAAAAAGAGGAAAAGGGGGGAAGAGGAGGAAGGGGAGGAGGCGAAGCAGCGGGAGAAGCGAAATAGGGCCTGAATGGGGAGGTGGGAGATGGGTGTGGGAGAATGTAGCGGGAGACTTGAAAGGCAACCAAGGGCGAAGGGGGCAAGATCAACAGCGACCGATCGGTAGTGGGGCGTGGAGTGATATAGACGTAGATATCAAAGGAACCAATGGCCACGGTATCAACCCGTCTATTAATGCCCATTCTGCCATCATACCCATTTGTACGTATTTTCTTTCGGCCCTGGCGCGGCGATGAATAACAGCAAGACCAAAACAAACAAACCCCCTGGGGGGGGGGGGGGGGCCCCCGGCGCCGGGCCGCCCGGACCCGGCGGGGGCCGGGCCCGCCCCCGCGCACGCG